>LGRX02003626.1:0-76721 GCA_001247695.2 Cymbomonas tetramitiformis
CCTGGATGCACCCTGCCCTCGACACGGAGGCACGGAGGCCTACTGAGTGACCACACCGAGCGACTATGACCCTGGATGCACCCTGCCCTCGACACGGAGGCCTACTGAGTGACCACACCGAGCGACTATGACCCTGGATGCACCCTGCCCTCGACACGGAGGCCTACTGAGTGACCACACCGAGCGACTATGAGCCGAAAATGAAGCTCGGAAAAGAGAGGCACGGGCGGGCCGGCAGAAGGCATGCCTGCACCACGGCTGCCCCGGTGTAGTTTCCGATCTCCGCGCATCTCCGCAGCGGGTAGTCCCGCAGCAACCCGTATATGAATCTGCGGCAGGCACAACCACCTTCAGGACCTCAGCACACTCGGGGCTCCCGCCTGGCAAGCGTCCTGGCTCGAGTCGCCATCAAGCAGCCTGCGGGAAAGGATGTAGGAAGAGGGCGCACCCAGAGGAAAATAGATCCCCCGCACCAGTGGTGTCCATCACCTTCACGCGGGGCTCGGCCGGCGCCTCAAACTGCAAAGTGCACGCTCTCGAAATATCAGAAGGATGGGAGCCTAACAGCTAGTAATTACACGTCTACCTGAGACTGAATATCAGAAAGATGGGAGCCTAACAGCTAGAAACTACACGTATACCCTGAGGCCACACCTGTTCCTCCCCAGCCTTCTTGACGATGCATCCACGCTCCCCGACGGTGCACACAACCAACTCGCAAGATGCGGCCATAAGATCGATTCCCTGCTTTCCCATACACCCACAAATCGACAACAATTGGCAGCACCTAATCAAAGCAAAGCAGTCAACAGCTCCGGTGCGAACTTTGGTAGGTACAGGGTAAAGTACACGTTCACTAAATAAACCTTCTGAAGGGGCGTGAGAGGCCAATAGTCCGCAAGACATGCGGTGCTCAGCGTAAAATTTAGATGTGAGATTGCATTTAGTGTACCTGACCGCCACTAAGGCTTGTGGGGGTCCGGTGCCAAAGGCCTTGGCCTTGGCCTGACCACTTGGCAGGTGACTGTTTTATCATGCGAGGCACCGCGAAAAAGGTGGAAAGGCCGCTCAAGCGCACCAGCTGCACGGTGGGCTCCTCGGTGCCCTCGAAGGCGTACTTGGGATCCGAGTGTCGCGCCATCTCCACAGTCTCGTCCTCGTTTGCGAAGACCGCGCTCACCTGCCACACGTAAATCCCAAGGCGCTTACTACCCCCGTGCTTGTGGCCTCTCTCCCCCGTGCTTGTGGCCTCTCTCCCCCGTTGCTTCTGGCACCACTTCCAGCTGCCGGTGACACGAGCGAACCATAGCGTTCCTCTCGTCACGGCCTGTAGCCGTAGCACCGATATGAGTACTGGAGATTGAAGCCAGCAAAGAAAGAAGGAATCCAGTTACTTCAAGAGCTGCTGCAAACGTGAAGAGTGGCGCAAAAGGAGGTACCAAGCCGCTGGACAGCACTTCGAGGAACTTCTTGTGAAACGTTCTCACCACCTGTAACAAAAGTTGAAGGACCCGTTTCACCGTTGGAAGCACCACGAAACGGCTACAAGAGATTGTGTTCGTCAGTTTCCACACAGGATCTGAGATGTGGCGGATCTCGAATAGTCAGCTCGTACAGCGAGGGACTGTGGCTTGCGCAGGTTTCTTGGCCGAGAGCCTCGCGAAACGACGTGCAGAGGTATTCGAATAGTCAGATCGTACAGCGAGGGACTGTGGCTTGCGCAGGTTTCTCTGGCCGAGAGCCTCGCGAAAACGACGTGCAGAGGTATTCGAATAGTCAGATCGTACAGCGAGGGACTGTGGCTTGCGCAGGTTTCTCTGGCCGAGAGCCTCGCGAAAACGACGTGCAGAGGTATTCGAAGGTCAGTAGCGACAGGTAGGCTTCTGGCCGCCTCCCGGAGAAGCGCAGAGATCATTCTCCGTACCTCGAAGGATGCGAGGTGCAAAGCAACTTTACAACCAGCTTGTACAGCAAGCTTGGCTCCTTCCTCCAAGAGATTGTCGCCGTAAAAGGCATACCTGATCCATAAAAGACACAGAGGTGAGAGGTGGGATCGTGACAATTTCATGAAGAGTGCTGTCTGGAAGGGAAAAGTTTTTTACGCAGATGTACACAACCGGTGCGACTCCACGTTGTGAGGTTTGTGACTCCTCAGTCCTCAAATCCGCAGAAGAATCACGCGTTTCATAGATTCGGAACACTCAAATCACCCCTGATTTGGCTGAATGCCGGAAGGCAAAGAGAGCGTCGCATATTTGCGCTCACTTTTATCTAGAAGGCGAGATACTTAGTGCAATAATCTCGCACGCTTTGAAAGGCTAGAATCCAAGCTCGCGCAGTGGTTTACTATCGGGAAAGCATCCGCGGTATTATTTACAGGTGGTTGTGAGCCAACGAAATCTGGCGACGGGGAGCACCCGTTGAAAATGGCCCACTTGGCACCTTTAAAGTCCGACTCCTTCAGATCGCTCGCCGCCAAACGAGCAGCTCCCACCATGTTTGGACGCATGGTACGCTGCACGCGCAGCAATGAACGGTCAGGAACACGAACGAGGCAAACTTAGGAAACGGGTGCTTCCCGAAGCCAGGATATCAGATATCAGGTAGGATGCTGCGCGCAGGCGATCAGGGAGGGCAGAGTAAAAAAGGAAACAGTCAGGAGGGGAATCACCTGCGCGTCACTACCAACAAGGCAAACGCAACGGCCTGTAGAACCTGGAAGCTTGCGAATGTCTCGTGTTTCAACCCCCGAGCGTTTCATGCTCTTCAGGAACATGGCTCCCCACTCGTCGTCTCCAACCGCACCAACAATCGAACAACGTACGTCGAAACCATCTGCGAGCCCGCGCGCAGTATTGGAGGCGCTTCCTCCTGCCTTGGAGGAGAACTCATCGACGGAAGAAAGTAGCTCCTTCACTTCTGATGCATCGATTCGAGCAGAACCCCCAATATCTCCTTTGATGTTCTTTAGAAACTCGGCGTCTACTAGAGACACATGGTCCATTATACCAACTGGTTGCACTGCAACGACCTCGCATGAAGCGTCAGATTCTTCTTCATACGTTTTCCTTTTAGATGGGGTAATGTTGGCCATGGTTGGCACCCACTCTGCTGGAAGTATTCTAGGGGGGGGGATATTACGCAATTCGGTCGGATCCTATTCGCGATATTCCGTCAAAATGTGACGTTCCTTATCTCGTTTGACGGTAGCTCATCCGAACGCTTCAACAGATAGAGCTGGTACTGTGTCACTGTTACAAGCTCTTCCTCTCGTCTGTCGTGACAGCAACAGCAGCCAGGTCTCGGTCTGATGCACATTGACATAAACATTCGATTGCCAGATATACGCTCCTCCTACGGTATACGATTTATTTTATTCATTATTATTTTTATTCTACGTTATACGATTTATTTTATGCATTATTATTTTATTATTATTATTTTATTATTATTATTTTATTTTATTATTATTATTTTTATATGTTTTATACGTTGGGTTTCAGGTATACGAAAATAAAAAATAAAAAATACGCACCGACGGTGCACAAAAGTACATGCATGTAGGTGACTATATTCTACATAATTATCGGGCGTTGCGTTGTTTTTCATAATCAGCCGACGTGGCTGGCTATGCCTCCCGAATGACGATTATTCAAGAGTTTGACGATTTTTCAAGTCTACGGCTGTATGAAACGATTTTTATCAAATCTACGGTGTATGCGGGTACCATATCAAATCTTTCGCGTCGCGACCGTGAAACCTTTTCCGCAAAATTCTAATTTAATTACTAGTGATGACTGTATCAAAACACGCTCTACGACGCTTCATATGTGTGTGTGTGTGTGTGTATGTGTGTATCTACATCGGATATTCCGATGTACATTCATGAACGTGCCCGTAGCGTAGAATCTGATCTTATCACACAGGTGTATAAATTGGTAATACCACTTGTCAGCGAAGCATCCCATCTGAGGGATTTCTAATTATTGATTAGATTGTATCGAAGCACAAGTAATCACGGCTATTCTGCTGGATTCGGTGACCCGTAGGTCATAACTTATCTGACTCCCGTTAGCTGTACTAGTACTCGTACAGTACTAGGTGACAGATCCCTAGGTCACAGACACCTTATATTCGTTTAACTCTTATAATCAGTTTACACTTGTATGAAAGATATTCAGTGACCGCACCCGATATAATACGTTATATTATATCTCACAGGTTATGGGGTATTACCCCGCTTTTATCACTGCTGACTTTGCCATGAGTGGCTAAGCTTTTCCGCTTGGCGGGGCGTTGGGGCCTCGCGGGGTGTTGAATTGGCCACTTTAGGGCGTGCGGTTTGCGCTATGTTGCGGTGAGATTTCGAGTTGGGACTTTCGGCAACTTCTTCGAGTGTCCGCGTTGGATTTTGTTTTAGACTGAGCTTGATCACCTTTGTCAACATCTCCTTGGCCGTCGCGTGTCCGACTTCGTTGATTTCGTTCGACCCCTTCTTCTCCTTACTCCGCAACTGCATTACGGTCGCCCGCCACCTTACAATTTGCACCTCGCCTTTCCCCCAACCCCCCTCCTATAGGAATTTATTCTGATGACTTCATCCTCAGTTGGAACACCGGCCATGGGCGCTCGGATGCGCCTAGATTCATTTTTTGCTAGGAACGTGGGTGCTCGCTACAAGAGCACCCCGCAGTCAGCGAATGTCGCACTCGCTGCTGCTGACAAGACACGCAGCAATGCCGTTTTGCAATCGTCTTGGGACATTGACGTTGTGAAGCGTGTTGCGAAGGACACCTTAGGTACTAAAGCGTCCTCATTTTCCGGAAGTGAACCTCATCGACAACTTCTTTGGGATTCCTTGGTTACTGCCTTGGAAGCATCGTTTGTCAACAAGGACAACGCCAACGAGGACATCTTTGACCTCGTGGACGTCACCAAGGAGGTTCACCCGATCTTCAACGACATTTTGCTTCGTGCGTTGGTCTCTTTGACAACGCCACACTCTCCAGCTCGAAGGTGGGTTGACGCTTCCGCTCGGATTTCTCCGCGCGACGGTAAGCGTGCACTCCTGGAAATCACCAAGCGGCTGCTGCCGCCTGGGCATCGGCCGCTCCGCCACCATGAAGAACTCTTAAGGGTAGGGTGCACAGTTCTCGAGAATTAAAAAATATTGATCACAATTTCCATATTTAAAATAATTAAATTTCTATTGTGAACATGCCATCTTTATAAATGAATAGCGTCGAAAATCGCAACATGACCCGCTATTTTTATTGGCTAGGATCCAAGAATGGTGTGTTTGCCCGATATTAAAAAAACCTTGGGTAAAGTTAACGTGTAGATTTATTTATAGAAATTATTTATCAGTTGTATATACTATATCTGCATTACTTGATTTAATAAAAATTCTAGACAAAAATCTACACGTTAACTTCGCCAAAGGTTTTTTTTAATACAAAGATGACTCACCATTCATGGATCCTGGCCAATAAAAATAGGGGGTTATGTTGCAAATTTTGGCGCTATAAATTTGCAAAGTCAAATCAAAATTAATTGTAAACTGTCATTATTAGATATGGAAAATGTGATGTATCTATTTATCTTTTGGTCGAAAACGAAACCCAAGTGCACCCTACCCTTAAGCATTTCTTTTGGTTCTTCTAATGACCCTGAGCCCTTGGTTGCACAATTCGACGAATGCCTTAAGGCTATCGCGGCTAGCGGAGCGGGCCCCCTGGATGACGAAGCAGCCAAAAGGCAACTCCTGGCAGCGCTGGACGCCGACTTCTACAAGGAGGTGATCACCCCGCTCCGCCTGGACACCGAGTTGGCGAAGGTGAGCATCGAGGAAGTGTACACTCACGTTCTAGAGGTGTGGTGGGGTGCGAACCCTAATGGCCCCTCCACCCGCCCCAAGACAGCCGCACCTGTCCACACGCTCACGCCTCTCGGACTGGCTTACGCGGGTGACGAGCGGAGTGGCATCTCGGACTTCCTCGAGGAGTTCGCTCGTATCGTTGGTGAGGCCTCTATCCTACTTGCCTCCCTCCGTCATGACGAGCGCGGGAAGGCACCCGACACACCGCCGCCACGGAGTGATTTTCACCGTAAGCATGGGGGCGGTGGTGTAAGATTCCCACCGTCCAAGTGGCGCGACGAGCGAAACCGTCGGACCGACGGTAAGTTTCACGGACGTAATCGTCACGTGGGTTGGAAGCAACGCTTCGCGGCATCACCGCTCCCGAAGGGCGGGAATTGGCCTCAAGGCATGAAGCCGCAGGGTGCTAGGAGCATTTCTTTTCACTCCGCATCCTCGGCCTTCGTTCAGGAGTGCCCCCTCTGCCCTGGGCACTTTCACGACACTGCACGTTGCCCTGAGGTGTGTGGTTCGTGCGATGTGGACCTACGGGATGCCGCCATGGACCTAGACGAGGTGGTTTCGGCCTTCCAGACGGCCTTCGACAACGAGAACGACGAGGACTTCGCTGTCCTGTGCCACGAGCACGACCAGCCCGACTGGTGCGTAATGATCCTGAGCCTTTCACCTATCCGGTACTGCACGACGTGGGATTGCGTGCACACTATGCGGGCTTGGGTCGTGGTGCTTCGGGCGCCGACATGGAGGATGTGCTCTCAGATGCACGAGGCGTCCTTGCGTCCCTACGTTCTGCGGCTACGACTGCAGAAGTCGGTGGTGCTACCGCATCTGGTGAGCAACCACCGCTGCACATCGGCACTTTGTCTGTGCCGCAGGTGGTGTGCGATGCGCCACCACCTGCCAATCGCGAGATCGACACGGGGCTTTACCCTATTTCGGCATCGGACCCCGCTTCTTTCGGATCTCCTTTCGAGGAACCGCTGCGAGTGTCTTTTATGGACCGGGTGATGCCCGGATGCCCTGATCCTTCCCTTCATTTGTGTTCAATTGGGCCTTCTCGCGGCTCGATTCACCCGGGAGAGCTTTCCGTGATCGACGATGACGACGGCTCCGACAGTTATTCCTTTTCCGGAGACGAGATTCCCTCGGCCCCACCGGCTACACGGTCATGTGTCGGTGTGGCAACATTGCCGAGGGTCTTCTCTCTTGCATCTCTAGCCCTGCCCGCACTCATGTGTCTTGCATGTGTGTCAGCGGTTCAGGGTTCGGTGGTGCTCGATCGAGCCCCTGAATTCACCGCAGCGGTACATCCCACTGGGGTGACTGCCAACAGTCTGCCCGCCTTGCCGTACTATTTTACTTTCGGCATTTCTTTTCCATCTTTGGTTTCGGCGGGTTTGAATTCTGATTTTCAATTTTCGGAATTTCTGATTTTGCTCTACGAGTCTTTTCCTGCCTCTGGTTTCTGGTCTTCGATTCTGGATTATGGTTCTGGCTTCTGGTTCTGGACACTGGTCTCTGGACTCTGGTTCTGGATTATGACTTCTGGACTCTGGTTCTGGTTGAACTTCTTTGACACTGACAACTTCTTCAACTTTGGTGAACTCTGCAGCCTTGTGGACCACTTCGGAAGTGGCTGAGTAGCCTTAAGATTCAGCTGTAGGAACTTAGCTTGTGAGCAGTTTCCTGGCAGCAGTTTTAGAAAGGGACCGCCCTGGCTAAAGCACAGGCCTCCCTCTAGCAGTTTCCAGCTCCTAGCTGTTTGTTGTTTCGGAACAATTTGCTTTGTCTGTGCTCCGCTCTCTGCCACCTGTAACAGCACTATGTACAGTCACAGGGTGGTGTGCTGGATTCAGTGACCCGTAGGTCATAACTTATCTGACTCCCGTTAGCTGTACCAGTACTCGTACAGTACTAGGTGACAGATCCCTAGGTCACAGACACCTTATATTCGTTTAACTCTTATAATCAGTTTACACTTGTATGAAAGATATTCAGTGACCGCACCCGATATAATACGTTATATTATATCTCACATATTCATATACTGTACCCCATTCGCACAAGCACACGCTCACAACTCGCTTCCTGTATCGCAAATGCCACACTTGCATATCGTGATGCCATCTGCGCATTTGCTTGAATATATTTGCTTGAGTATCATGATTGACACTTTATACTCGCATGGTAGTGCCAATGGCTGAATTTAAATGTGTATCGTCTCCATTCGCATGGCGTCTTGGCAGATATCCCGTTGGATGCATCCCAACCGACACGCAGGCTCGACAGTTGCGATATAGGAAGCGAGTTGTGGGCAGATATATTTCATAATTGCACCAGGCGTGTTTGACATGCAGACGATGTAGAAAGGAGCCCGCTAGATCTCATCGCGACATGTGAGCACGCCGTCTGCAAATATAAATGTCTATTAAAAGGAAGCACGTTGTGCCACTTGCGTGTTTTTATAATTGTAGCATGCATGCGCGTCCACACAATGCATATACTCAGAATAAATGTCTGCATGAATTGCCACTGCGTTTATGCATCATCGATCATCGCAAATATCAGCGCAACGACGCTTCAGGTGCAGGCGCATCCGCAGGCGCATCCGCAGGCGCAGGCGCATAATACCAGATACATACCCAAATCATTCCCTTGAAGATCTGAAGCAAGTGGCTTTTGAACTGAGATCCGCACAAAACGACGCTTCAGGTGCAGGCACATCCGCAGGCGCAGGCGCATCCGCAAGCTTGTCTGCAAGCATTCACGATATCGGTCGTTTCATAAATCGCTCACCCATCAGCAGCTAGATTTTTCAGATATGGATCTTAGTGAAGCAGAGATGAATGCACTCAATTCAGTAGACCATTCCCGATCTACATACGCATGTATAAAATAATTGTGTGAACGCATATTATAATTTTTATAGCGCCTGGCACGTGTGCGATCATATATGATTATGCATATGTTGTACATATCATGCATGTCTGCATGCGCATGCATCTCGCAACTATTACGTGATTATATTATCATTTCTCAATCTCTGTAATTTTTACCTACGATATACGTCCCTCCTACGTTATACGATTTTATTATTAGTAGTATTATTCTTATTATTATAGTAATCAATAATATTATGCGTTGGGTTTCAGGTATACGAAAAATAAAAATATTTAATACGCACTGAAGGTGCATATGTGTAATCGTATTATATTCATAAATAATAGCGGACGGGTCAATATATCATATTTTGGTAATGACGTGTCTCAGTGACACGTCATTTTGATTCTCAATCCTGCAATACCCGTACACGCGAGGCATGACCGCCTGCGCCTGCGCCTTGTCGTCGCGCGTTGCTGCTCCCACAAGAGCAGCGTGTCCACGAAGGACATAAATGGATCCGGTTGCTCGCTGCGGACTTTGCCTCGTCTTACCCGGTATATTAGCGAGGAAATTAGAGAGGTTCCGCAAAGTGGTCGGAGAACTAACAAATAACAAATAAGGGAATCTTCGGTCATAAATTCCGTCCACGTCGACAGATGACAGTTCCTTACTTCTCCACAGTTCTTATCTCTCTCCTTAGCTCTCTCCTTAGTTCTCCGCCCCCACTGTTAACGATTTCTTATATCTCCGCCCTCCGGAGAAATAAGAACTGTGGAGAACTAAGGGAATCTTTTCCGATTGAGTACCTCACTGCCGCAGATTTAAATTTTCGATTCATCTTACGGTAGATCGGATCGTTTCAACCTGTTCATTCTACAACACAGGACAGAACCGGACGTCGTTCATGACGACGTTCTCGATTCCCGATTCAAAAATTTATAATTATTTCTTATTTGTTAGTTCTCCGCGATTTCACATCTGCGGAAACCAAAAGGGCATTTTTCGTCGCAGAGAGTTAAGCAGAGAAATAAGCGTGATGACGTCGCACGATGCTGACGTGGCGTCGCGCTTAGCTCTCCGCGCTTATTTCTCCGCCCCTTGCGGAACCTCTCTATCACCTCTGTACTGTACTGTCGGTTTTCTGTCAGTGTCGCAATCGGTTTCGGTTGAAACCGAAATACCGACGACGGTTTTAATCCTGCTCGATGATCCGTCATCAACTGTCCCCGACAGGACCCTGGGTGCTTTCGATCTGGACGGCACCGATCCCGACGGGGGGTTGAGAAATTTTGATCCGTCTCATCCCGATCCCGATGAGATTTTCCCGAAATTGAACCGCATTGTCCCGATCCCGATGGTGTGTTAGCCATCGATGAACCGTGCTCGCATTCTCGATACTGTATGCCGAAGAGGACGCCGATGAGAATTGTGAGAGCCAAAAATGTAGAAAAAATAGTAGGAATTATATACTTCGGAGCCGTTGAAAAACGAAAAGTTAAAACCTAAAAGTTAAAAAGAAAAATTAACTCACGACCGAAATCTGCACCTGTTACTTTTTTGTAGCAATTATTCTACAAACCTCATTTTGGAATTAAAATCGATAAAAGGTCCAAAGTAGATGCCGATACCCGTTTCATCAAGGCCGTTCCTTCTGTGGAGGTGCTTGAACAACCCGACAATGAAGACGGTACCGACGAGGAGGACCATCAAAGGGCACGAATCGCAGTTTACAAGTATGTCGCCAAGTGTAGTCACATGTATGTTATTTTATTCGACTGCCGGCGTGTTTCCTTTCGTTCAAATATCTGTTGCCTGGCTGTCTTCGCTGGCATGCGTGTACGTCGTGGTCTTCGAGATCATCGAGCAGCTCTGCGAGTGCACTGCGCGTGCTTTCGTGCAGATGTGGGTTGCTTGAATGCAGCCTCGTCAAACGTTGAGTGCACGTTTAGTAGTGCCGGTAGCCTGCTTGCAGATTTTCATGCCCACAATAATCTAGGCAGTGATTTGTTAGAGGCATACATGACCATTATATGCAATTGGAAGTTTCCCTTTTTGCGTCCCTCAACTGAACAGATCTTAGAGAGGTACCAAAAGAAGTATGGTGCCACTGCTCCAGAAGACAGCGGCGAGAGGAGTCTGACTCTGATAGCGTGTGAGTGAACACATATTCGTATGACGTTAACTTATGTGCAGGACAATCTTAATATTTGCAGCTTGCATGCATAACATTAAGTCTGCCTAATAGACATTATGTATTTCGGTGTGTGTGACTACTGTAGTATCATGTCATATTGTAACACAATATATTCACACGACATTCACGGTAGATTTAGACTTTTGAACCGTGTAGAACCGATAGTATCGGTAGATTTAGACTTTAGAACCGCGTAGAACCGATCTTCCCGGTATATTACAGCACGTTGATCCATAAGCAACCGATACCGATAGGACATCATCCAGCATTAAACCGTCCGGGACCGATACCGTCAAGTAGATGGCACCAGTTAAACCGAGGCAAACCGGCACTGTTGGTAGGATATGCTCATTTGGTCCCATCGAGATCGGTTTGCAACCGATTGCGACACTGTTTTCTGTACTGTACTGTCGATTTTGGGGAATTATGTGCCGACGTGACAACCTACACCCCTACGCAGGGTAGGTCCAGTGACGGGTGGTGGAGGGTCACAGTACTGCCCTCCCCCTGAGCCACGGGGCTCAGGGCTGTCGGGCTCGTCCGAGGCCCCGACTATGGACCCCGCAGACACCCCGTGTCCGCTGGCAGGGAGGTCCATAGCCGTGGCATATAATCCAGCTCCTGCGGTGACAGAACACGGGCCAGAGCTGGGGGGGAAGGGCACTACCGGAGGCGGTGCTCGTGGTACCCTCGAAGTCGTTGCGGCCGGAGCCGGCAGGGTGTCGTACCACTGGGTGGGCTGGGTGTGATCCTCATGCGTCTGCGTCTGCTCATCCGCATGATCTTGATCATGCATCATCTGCACCAAGGGTGTCACGGCACGACTGTTATGGAACTGTAACAGTTGTGTCAGGGTTATGACCGATGACACATATGTCATACATGTCATACGTGTCATACCTGTCAGACATGTCATACCATGTCATGTCATGTCGAGTCATGTCATATATTATAATGACAGACAGTCGTCAGTACGGTCGACTATGACTGTACATGTCATCAGATGATAAGTCACATCATCTGTCATTTATTCAAGGAAAGACTTGAATGACACCTGTCATCGAGAGTTCGTATGTCGAACTCGAAGATGGCAAAGCAAGATACAATCTTGAAGTAACAAACAAGAAATCATCTTCGCTTCTAGCATGTGCGGAACAAGCATGCGCAGTATCATAGGGCGAACGCATCATTCGTTCTGCCAATACTGGTCGTTCAACCAATGTCTCGGGTTCACAACCCAATAGCGGTACCATCTATGCGATGGGAGACATTCGGTATAGATGAGCTAGCGTTGTGCTAGAGCAGTATCTTCTCACAGAAGTTTGCACTCATCCCGCTAATAACTTGCACGTGTGTTACAGTCCAATAACACCGCGCTTTCTATTATATTATTGATATATTGAGGGCTCGCATATCAGCCCGTATCAGATGGTATTCTAACTCGTTAGGCACGAGAAACGAGAACTCAAGTGAGTGCAGCGCGTAGATATCAATAATTTTGTGTTTACAGGTTGCGGAGCGCAAGCATATCAGGCGACGCAGTCGAATAAATACGAATATTGATATATCGCACATACCGCTGCAATAGCGAAGACAGTGCGCGAGATAATTGTCGCATTCGCAGGATCGTACATACAGCTGACCATCATATACACTGTGCGAAAAGGTGTGCACGAGGCATGCGAATGCTCTGTGGTCACATATGCGCACAGAACGATTTGCAGCTTTGAGAAATGTATACTGTACGGCGATCATATACTGTATGCGCGAGAAAGCGATTCGCAGCTGTAAGCATGCGCGACAATCATATGTTCTCGCAGAAGCGATTCGCAGTCAGAAGTATGCGCGGCAATTAAATGCACGCGCATGGATGATTCGCAGTTGAAAAAATTACGCAGTATGAGATACGGCAAAACATCAGCGGATTCATGATCCGCGCACAAGTCAGCACTCGTATTATGTGCTGATCATATGGCGACAATATATGCTTTTCATCAACAGCGCGCGCGATTGCATAAATTCACTTACAGCGCACGACAGTCATCTTGCATTTTTACGATGATGATGTCAAAATAGTTGCAACGATCATATATGCATCGTATGCGCGCGTCAATATCCTCTGCAAAACATTTGTATACTCGCAGGGATACTTTGGATGGACGCATGATGGACGCATGATCACCATATTGCAACATTTCACACTATATCTTGATGACTGCAGAGATATTTCAAATCATCAGAATTTGTATGCTTATTTGCAATATAGTGTGCAAGATATGTGTGTACTGAGATTGCAATGATTGCAACACACACACACACACACATACTCCACTTGCAGCATTCACCAACATGCAGCATATAGTGAGTACATGCAGCATTACACCATATATACATTCTATACTGAGTGACTGCAGCATTGTAAATTGTGCATGCATCACCAAAACAGCTTGATCACGATACCAGCTGTAGTATATATATATACCAGTTTGATCACGTTAACAACTGGAACACTAGCATATCGCAATATACAGAACATTGCATAATCATATTGCAGTGCATGCTAAGTTATATTAGAACCATGTTAGCATACAGTAATCACTCAGTAATAAGAAAACCCGCCAATAAGAAAGTAGCCAGCTTTGTTGGGGGCGGGGGGGGTGCCCGATTTGGTGAATATTGCTGGCTGGCTTTTTTGAGCTATGAAATATGGGGTGATAAGAAATATGGGCGCTGGCGCCATATTTCTTATTGGTGCGCCGCAGGCGGAATTTTTTCAAAATGTCGCATTTTCACGGGTTTATCACTGAAATTTTAAGAAAATCGCTGGCTGATTGAAACATGACCCACTATTCTTACGATTTTCATAGGACGCTGGCGCTGGCGGGAGAGGGGGGGGTATCCAAGTTGGCGAATATTGCTGGCTGGTCCCAAATCTCCGGTTTTCTTATTACCGAGTGATTACTGTAAGGTGCCTGAAAGTAATCTTAACATCATAACTAGCTCGTCATGTCCCGGTGGAGCCGAGATGCTCTTCGGATCACATGCACGTTCTATGGTGGATTACTGGATGGAATACTCACCAGAGCTGCGTGTAAAATAACAAGCAACTCATTATTGTGAATGAGATTAAAACAGGATTACAATAACTTCTAACCTGATATATATCATGCTAGATTCATTCAGTACATGGTATGCTGATCACCATCCTGCATGATAAACTATCTGGGAATATTGTAATACCAGAAGTTATCTAGTATTACTAATTAACTTCTGGTATTACAAAATAACTTTTGGTATTACAATATTCCCAGATAGTTTATAAGTGTGTAAAGTGAACACACACACACACTGGCAAAAGTACTAATCAACAAGTACTGCACATTGCACACACACTGACATTTACTGTATATGATGACATTCACTGCCTCAGAGTGAATTGATCAACTATAATGTCCATTATGTGCATGATAATATGGATACCATTCCACAAACACATGTGCGTGTGGAATGTCAGAGATGGCGATACATATGGGAGCAGGATAAAACAACATGCTGTAGGGCTGGATGAGATATCTCCAGACCCGAAGGCAGAATACTGTGCTCATTACGACAGCTGGTAACTGTTGAGCACAGTCCATCCACTCTCACATATCGCTGGAGCAACAACAGCCAATATACTGCATTCTGACAAATGACTCAGTATTGATCAGCACAAAAGCATGTACCTAACCAGATCAGTACATACATATATTGAGCTGACATAGGTTGTTGTGGACATACACACACATATATATGTGTTGTGCTAAACTGCTTTGATTATAATCAAGCTATGTCCAGATATGTTTGAAATTTAGAGATATCATTTTTGATATACTCTTGGAGCACAGTCATATGCTCAAACATATCATAGGTTGATAAATTATCACTAAAGTGGATAATCCGCTTATAGTTGGTATACCTAAATATTATCAGGGAGTACATTTACTTCCATGGGTTTCAAATCAGTAAAACCCACAGATATGATCAACCTCAGATGTTGACATACAGGAATATTCACTTTTATGCCATGAAAATTGTCATGTGCAAACGTGAAGTGAAATGCAGTACTTCTGTACTTTGCAGCTCACACACACACAGAGATATATTACTATGGAAACAATAATCAAGCCGAAAAACGGCCAAAATGGGCGAAATTCGTTTGCGATAGATTTGAAAATTGAAAATTGGACCCTATTTTATTTGATATTATGATTTTATACCTATTAAGGTATCAGAAAATCATGATGACCATAGTCATATCTCGTGTAACACCCTAGATAGCAGGTGTGGAATATGTAGGGGTGTACATATTGGCTGTAACGAAATGCGTCAAAATGTTTTACGCATGATTTCAAAATAAAAATTTCGGATTGATTTTTTTGCTGATATAATTATTCAGCTATCGATAAACAATCCCTGATTTATGCAGCACTTGTAACACCATGTAACACCCTAAAAATTACATGTGTGTGTCAGGGGTGTAACGTACCTCCTGAAAACCACGTAACATGCTGAAATCTGTATAGGCAGCCCTGACCGGGAGTCCCGGTGCAGGCCCCTATGACAGATTCCTAGGTAGCCAACACTGGACCGTGACTGATCCGTAAGCCTGTGCTGTGACACACCGAGTGTCACGGGTAGCTAGACTCGAGACCGTTCCGACTCCGTGACCGTTCCGGGTATATCTAGCTTAGGGTTTATTTCTTATACGAGTTTATCTATATTGGTTCACTGACTGTCTGATATCTTGAACCGGGATATTCCAGTAGGTCGTGGACCCATTCCACGCTATATTCCACAGCTAGTTTGGCCATGATTGGCTAAAGCAGCCGCTTGGAGAGGTGGTGCGCGACGGCGCGTTTGGGGACTCACGGGAATTTTGAGATGAGCTGTTTGCGGTGAGCGTCTTTGAGCCACGGCTATGGGGGTTCGGCCTGCGTGGACCGGGCCTAGTCGACGCAATGTTCATTTACGGTATTACGGATTACGCTTGCCCTGATCCCGCTTGCTGCCGATTTTTGGGCTGGTGGCTCGAGCACCTTCGACCTCGACGACGTCTTCCAGTGCCCCTCGCTCGCATGGCTCTACCGCTCCTTCCGTGACTGTGGCGTCGAATCTTCCCCACGACATTGCCCGAACGCGCCCCGGCGTACCACCTCCCATCAGGCTTTCAGAGTTATGGGTGTTACCACCAGAGCAAAGAAGTCCCTCACGAGGGACAGCGACATTGATGCCTCGCTGAGGCTCATCGACGGGGTTCGGAACAGCCCGACGGTGCGGACACCGACTGTTCCGACCCCCAACCCTGCTTCGAACGAGGGCGCCGACGTGGCCGTTAGGCGTTACTTGCAGGAGCAGGCGAAGCTGACCGACGAGATCTACAAGGCACGTCTTCATCGTGCCTGGGCCAAGAGCGTCCGCGAGGACGTTCTTGGTGACAAGAAACACCATTTCCGCGGTACGGACGACGCTGGCCTTCTGTCCGACCTGGTGGTGCAGCTACGTACGGAGTTCGAGTCAGCTGGGCTGGAGCTGAAGTCCTTTGATCTCGACGACCCCCTTACCCCGGTTGTGAGCCGGGTGAATGGCCTTCTGTACGACGTGCTGGCTCTCGTGGTGGAGAAGCACAGCAACGCGTATGTCTGGCTCACGGGTACGGATGCTTCCTCTGACCGAGATGGCCGGCGGGCTTTGGTCGACATCATCAAGGGCTGCGTACCGGTGGCGCTGCGGGAGTCGCAGCAAGAGGAGCATGCGGCCTTACGTTACCCCGCAAACGTGGACCCGCAGCCGATCTTGGCGCGGGAGCAACGTTTAGTGCGGGACAACAGGGCCTCCGACTGGACACCTACGGAGGCTACGCGTAAGCTGAGCCTGTACACCAGGCTTGACCCGGCGTTCTACGCTGCGTTTAAGGTGCGCTACCCCATGGCTGCTGACTTGGCCCATGTACCGTTGGCCTCACTCCGCTCCATGGTGGTAGAGATCTACCAGGCTTGGGCTCAGACTGACACGGGGAAGGCAGCTTCTGGCGAGGACGGCATCTCCGCACACCTCTCCAGCAGCGAGTACGACGCCCTCCTCGTGAAGATCACGGAGCTGAAGGAGCTGGTACAGCGGCAGCACGGGGAGGGCGCTCCGGTGGTGCGGCAACAGCGGGACAGGCAGCGGCAACAGCAGCAGCAGCGTGCGCAGCAGCCGAGGGGCTACCGTATGATGCAGCACAAGGATTCGACCGGGACGACCAGCGGGCAAAGCCGTTCTGCGGCAGGTGCAAGAAGGCGGGCAAAGGTGAGAGCTACCACTTCTACCGCGACTGCCCGTTGGGCGGGCGCCAACACCCGCCCACCTCCGCTGCGGCATTCTGCATTCCTATCGACGAGGAGGACGCGGAGGGGGTGCATGCGCTTGCCATGTGTGCACTCTTCCAGCAGGCAGCGGACGATGGCGCGGAGTCCTTTGCTCGTGCGGCCGCCGCATACGGGCCGCCCGCGGTGCTTTGTGCGGGAACGGTGGGCGGCATCGACGTGTCCGCCTACGGCTTCGCGGTGGAGCAGCAGTCGACTTCCGACGAGCCCGTAGGGGACGACATTCTCCGACGGCTCGACGATCTTGCCGCGGAGGTTCACTCCGCGGCCAATCACCAGGTGCACTTCACACACGCATCTTTCCCGCCTCCTGACGTCGTCGAGCAGCAGGCTTCGGCTCTGGTGTGTGGACCCGCCGCAGCGGGGACCACGCCGGAGGAGCAGGTTCCGGCAGGTGGTGCGGCGGCATCGGCATCCGCCGTGCCGGCCCCTGCTATGCCTGTCTCGCATGGAAAGGATGTGAAACCCGCGCCACTGCAATCGGCGCGGGTAACCACCACAGCGGACGCGGACGGGGAGTTCGCGGGGTTCGTTCAGACCGTGAACCACGCCGCCATCGGGCAGGTTGACCTCACGGGTTACGACACGGACGATTACGAGGACCTCGCCGACGGCAGCTTCATCGTGAAGCCGCGGACTCCGGCCATTTCGGCAAATCATGCGTCGGAGTCCGCGACCCACGTGCCTCGGTCTGGTGGTGCATCCCGCACCTACGGTTGTGGCAAGCCGCCATGGGGCTTCCCCGCACACGCGGGCCCGTGGGGATTTCATTACTTTGTCTCTCTCTTTCTTTTGATCTCGATCATGGGAGTGGGAGCTGCCGCCTACACGGCGGCCAATGACATCGACTCTGTGCAGGTATCGGGTCGGGCTGCACCGCAGCCTGTGCTGTGCAGGGGCGACTTATGCATCTACCCCGGTATATCCGAGCTGGACCCCGTCACTCTGGATGCAGTACTGCACTCCCTGGGTGCTGCGACGGTGGTTCACCGGCCGCCTGACCCACTGGAGAGCAGTGCTGCAAGCTACTACCGTGGGCATTGTGGTGACGGTGCACCTCTGGACTTTGACCCCGAGTAGCTTTCCTTCTGGCTCTGGCAGTGCACCACTCTGGTGGTGTGCTGAGATGTGCTTTGACCTCAACATGGTCTTCAAATTTGGTTTATGCTTTACTTTGACATCTACAATCTTCAATCTGGTTTGCCGCCACAGTGCTTTTCAGTAGTTTAGCAGGACCTGAGTGCCTGTATGTTTCTGCTCTTGTGCCGGCTAGAGGGTTTCAATTTGTGTATCAGAATAGCACAGTTGAATTAGCAGTTAGGTTTGTCACCCTAGCTCCTACCCTAACTTATCTTGACTTCTCTGACTTACCTGTCAGTCACCACCCACAGTGCTGGGGTGGTGTGCTGAAATCTGTATAGGCAGCCCTGACCGGGAGTCCCGGTGCAGGCCCCTATGACAGATTCATAGGTAGCCAACACTGGACCGTGACTGATCCGTAAGCCTGTGCTGTGACACACCGAGTGTCACAGGTAGCTAGACTCGAGACCGTTCCGACTCCGTGACCGTTCTGGGTATATCTAGCTTAGGGTTTATTTCTTATACGAGTTTATCTATATTGGTTCACTGACTGTCTGATATCTTGAACCGGGATATTCCAGTATAACATTCAGTGTGATATTAAATGCAGTTTTGCTTAAAAATGTTTGCAAAATATTTATACTGCTTTAATTTTACCTATTTTAGGGTTACTGATAACAAGTAACACCCTAAACACACTGTTGGGGATATGGGCCACTGTAACGTAACATGCCCTAAAATGCCACTAAATATTGAATAAACTTCGTGTTTGGCATAAATATATCATGCTGTAATCAGCACAGACATGATACTATTTTGGGCAACAACCCAAGAACTGTTGGGCAACAACCCTAAAACTGTATGAGCTGCTTCCTACAAGGACTGCAAGCTATAAGCTATAAGCTGTAAGCTATAAGCTGTAAGGTATATAAGCAACTGACCTGCCTATAGGTTCACACTTCCTCAAGGAGGGAAGAAGGTGGATAGGATCACACACATATCCATTTTATATTCCGATCTGGTGATTTCTGATGGATTGCTTTTGATAAAATCACTGCATCCACAAGTAACGTTGACATCTGTACAACGTTAAATCCACCATCACTAACAACGTGTAAATTCGGATGGGAAACTATATCCCAATGACTATAAGTTGACTCTTGCTCAGCATTTACATCCTCGAGTAAGTTTGGAATGCTGAACTATATACATAACATATAACCTGATACCATGCTTAATTGCATATCCTGGATCAGAAGATGATAGTTATATAATGTATATATATATCCCACCTGATACACTTTGGCACTATAGCCGTACATAAGAGTGGGAAGGACAAGTGCATCGCTGTAAGACTGGTTGATATAGTCCTAGTGCTGAAGGCAGAATATGGCACCCGAATAACAGCTGATAACTGTTGGTGACCACCATGCAAGACCTTCCAAGCGTAACTCCTTTGTCCTGAGATGCAAGTGAATTGTTCATAATATGTTGACATCACATAACAGCATTCTGATAAAAACCCTATATATTCACATGAGTTGTCATCATTACAAATGACATAGGTTTTGAATCGTCGAAATGAGTATAACTCCGATGAACTCATTAGTACAGAATAGCTGTTGAGATTATTCCTCCGGCTGGATTGCAATCATTCACAATCCCTGTACATTCCGGTGACAAAATATTGCACTGGACTGATCACCACATTTGGTATAATCTGTGATATATAAGTCACCAGAGAAAGCATTGCAATCAGCACAATGCTGTCTAGACTCACAAAGATGAGTAACAGATATTCTCAGATGTAATAAATAGAGGCACAATGTGACCTACGCTAAAATCGCGTATGCTCGGGCACTGTATTGTGACCTGCGCTGAGATCGCGTATGCATGGACACAATATGACTCGTGCCAATGACGTGGACACAATTCATACAACCTCCGGTACAATCGGACAAGGTTGACTGCCACGACATCACATCTGAAATCAATAAATCACTCAGAGAGAAGGTGTTGACATCAGTATAGCACCATCATACATATAGTCATGAGGATTTTAAAGAAGACACAGTCTCTCCGATATTGACAAACATGGTACACATATTACCATGCTCTCTGATCATATATTTGATATCCCACAGCATATAATGATGGTAATAGCAAACCACTTCGCTGGAGGGTAGTGTTGTATATATACAGCACATGCGTGGGCACTATATGACCCACGCTGATGACGTGAATTCGGGCTGCATCCCAACGACTGCAATGCACCTTCGGTGCAATGGGCTGCATCCCAAGAACTGCTATCCAGCTTCATAGTAAGCTATCACGTCATCACATAGAGGTCGGACCTCTGTTGTATTTAAACGGCGCTTGACAACCGCCTAGCAATACACTTCCTTGAGGGGGGAAGATGATAAGCTAAAAATACAACTAAAAACCAAATAAATAATAAAGACAAATAATAAAATAAAACAATTAAGTTGCATCATCGTTTTTGCTTTGGTAAGCCTGACTATATACAGATCAAACCATGCAGAACTCCATGAAGTTGACACATATAAGTATCAAACATTTCTAAGGTCATCAGCCATGACATACATATGAGCTTGATTTTGAAGACCTAGACATTGTATACCTCTGGTCTAGCGTGTATCCAGACTAGAATTGTATATTGACACGGTGCAAGCACTATAGCCTCTGCCACCGATGATCATTGAAAAAGGGCAACCATTCTTGATATTCATATATATCATCTGATTGGATCATTAAAGGTGTCAAGATTGCTCAATGCAATATGCAGGCTACGGCCTGAGTACAACACCTAGATAGGTCAAAGCCACTGAGCTGACCAATGCAACATAAATGCTAGCTGCCTTTGAAGGCTATACAATAAGCCTATTGCCCTTATGTCTTGAAATGTATCCGTGTATTGGCATCTCTTTGAGATAATCATACCTTCTGAATGAGCCATACCAACCATCTTGGCTTCATGGATCATTACATATCTGATCATACCGCCATTGAGCAATGCCTATTCTGTGAGATTATTATATCACAAGGCATTTCAGTAGTGCACATTAAACAATTGCAGTACAACAAAGATCATCAGCTCTTCATCATGCCTAAAAGTTGAATTGTTGTCAAAAGTATTGATTCATCAGACACCATATCTCAGAGGTCTATTCATCATGGAAGACAGAATCTGTACAATCATGGCTATTCAGCCTCCAACATAGCCAACATAGCTATCCAGCTTATGACCCAACCGTTGTTAAGCAGCCTCTACGCCATATGGCTAAAAGATGGCAAGCAATATCTTCGGTCATTCTCGGGCATAAAGCAATCAAGCAAAGCCAATTCAGGATGTTTATCCCGAAATTCTCCAAGAGTTACCCATGTTTTCCATGTGTCATTCTGTCATATGAAAACAGCCAATATACCGCCCTATGATGGGAATCATCTCCTTCAGCGAGGGGAAGTGGTTATGCTGTAAAGTTGACCAATCTGATCATCATAAAAGTGACAGATTTGAGAAATCGATAGAAATTTGTATTGAAAATGACTATTCCTTACAATAAGGTGTTGCACCTAAGGGAATAAAGGTTTCATCGTCTGAAATAGGAAAAGAGTTTTACATTGACTCTAGTTCCTGAATCCAGAATCGCATAGAAAAAATGTTCTATCCTGTGCATATAGAAAGTACATTAGATTCAGATTCTGGGCATACAAATGGACTTGAATGCACACGGGTTTGTACTAAGTTGCAATTGTCCAAAGTTTTATTCTGACATCACTATTTATTTGTGGAATAGCATACAATGGTATAAACCATCCACATATAGATTGACACCATACTTGTGGTTTCATAACATTTTGGCACATAAGACAAGCATGCTTCATTGAGGAATAAAGACTCTTTGAAAGCTCATTCTGGAATGTTTAGAAATTTGTTGCCTCGTCCATTAGGCCACGAAGTCTTGGGAAAAGCCATGGCGGAACTCGAACCCGCAATCTACAGATGGTTTCCAAGCGCAATTCATCCTCATTCTGAAAAGTGACAGAAATTTTATAGTCATCAACAAGTCACAATTCTATCGGATTGAAATGACACATTCATCATTCATACTTCCTTACCATGACAAGTCTCTGAATAGTGTGAGCCCAAAAATAAAATGGGCACCATTGAGATAAGTGATCATGTACTGAAGAAGATACACATATCACTAGACAACACATTTGGACAACACCGGTCAACGCACGCACCTCTCTGAAAAAATGCCAGCCGCCTTTTGATTTTATTATCGCGATAATTTTTATGATAATGAGTGGCAATTTTTTCTTTTGTATGGTATTATTACTGTATTTCTGAGGAGCATTTTGACACGCGTTTCGAGACGAGTAGAGGCTCATCAGTATGGCAAAATCCGGTCGCAAAAAACAGCCGTCTGATCCGCTTCTTGTGAGCGTGGAAATCCACCTACGACAAGTTGTGAGCTGTGCCACAGCAGCACTACGCACGTTGAGTTTGGCGAAAGGGAATTTTACCGCGCTCTCGCAGGGGGCAGCTGGTTCGCAATCCCTCTCTCAGCTTTCCGACTCACAGGTTGTCACAAGAAATCTACTCGAAGCTGTACAGCTGCTGGATACAAAGGCGCGCGCCACAGTAAACACAGCAAGGCGCGCTTTAATCTCGAACAAGGAAAGTCACGAATCTGAGTGCGCAGCGCATCTGGGAACCAAGGATACAAGAAAGGGCCCTAGTGCGAGAACGCTGAGGCGCAAAAATCTTCGGGAATCACGCAGAGTCACACAGTCTGATAAAAGAGACACTGAGCCGACAGACGTTCCAACATCTCGCGTGACGAAACCCTCGAAAAAACAGAGCTCAGATATTTTGGTAGAGTCTTGCGCACCTCCAACAGACACAGGAGAACCAGTGACACCAGCCGCCACTTCATCCTTTGTGGCCTTAGGACCTTTGTCCACAGGAACGAAAAGAGCGAAGGGCAGCACTGGTGACAAAGGGGATCGCAAGAATCCCAAGGCAAGAAAATCGCTTACATGGAGAAGAGAGACACACAGCAAACGCTCAGAGTCAGTGCCTGCTATTGAGAAGCAGGCGTCGGGATCCCTGCAGCGTTCGACGTCACTCAGCCCTGAGGGGCGATCCATGTTCCCAGTATACGACCGATAATTTTGCCACAGTAGAGATACTTGAATCAGACACCTTACTTGCTGCGGAAAGGGCATCGTGGCGAGTCCGCTTAACTCGATCCACTGATCAGGCGACTGCTTAACTGGGTGGGGCAACTCCCTCCTGTAACTGAAGTCAGAGACAGTATGCCGTTTGCGAGACTTCAAGCTTTGCTAATCCTAGGACAATATGGTGCCAAGAGTGGAGACACTAGAATCAGCCACAATGTTTACTGTAGACAGAGCATCGCGACAAGCTCACTTCGGAACTCACGCCTTGCCAATCTCAAGACAATATTGTGCCAGCATCTCGATCGCGCCGCTTTTCCCACGAAGGTTTTTCCAGCGGCTGTATTGTGCTGTATTTGCGGTGAGAGGATCCAGAGGACCCGTGGGACCGCGGGGGACGGCTTACCCATAATCCTAAGAACCCGATCAGTCGAGGACTGCTTAGGATCCCACAGAGCCTAGCCACCACTTGCAAGCCTATTCCTCAAGTGTAGTGCTGATAAAGCCCCTGTCTGTTTAAAGTTCCTGCACCGCACTAGAACAATAACCCTGTGCCACTGCGGAGCGGGTAACTGTTTAGCTCTGCCGTTAGCTTCAGGGTTCGGGGCCTCAACACATCTTTTCAGACCGAGTTCCTTGCTTTGCAAAAGTGTGCAGCTTGAATAGGAGAAAACTTAATAGTGGTAATAGGCTAAAAGGGACGGCGCCCTATAAAAGCCCACTCAACGTTATAATTGAGTCCTTTTTCCTTTTTCCTATCACTAGACAATGCCATGTTCTAGTCATAATGAAATGATATGCCAGCCATTCATCAAGTACGAAAATACAGCTTGTACTAAGTTGTTGTCATTACAGACACTTCTTGATTGACTCTCCATTAGCTTCGATACCAAAGTTAACTTAGGTACCATCACTGATTTCATTGTGCATTATGACAATCATTATCCAGAACCATTGTCTAAGTTGGGCACACTATAGTGACCCTGAACTGACAAAGTATGTGGGCTGCAACCCAACGACTGCATTTGACATCATCTGGCATTTGCCACATTCAAAAACGTCAGGCATATTGCCGGTATGACGTAGAGAGAATCGATGTTCATATTGACATTGTTACCTCGAAAGCATTCGATGAGTAATCTCCGTCTGATTTTCTATCAAACCATTTTCACATAACATAATGATTGAATAGCATTCTCCATCACCATCTGATTGGTTTGATGCACCTCTTTTTAAAAGGGGGAGGAAGGAGTATAGATTCATTCATCTTTCATACAGCTGCTTGCCACATATTGATTTACATCATTGTAATTTTGCTTGGAAGATTAAAAATCTTATCAAAAGTTCCAGCATCTGTATATAGCAGCCATAAAGTTGATGACACGGTACATCATGCCGACTGAAGACATCAAATGAAGTCTTATTTGACTTACTGACACATGAAGTTCATTGTGAAGAAATCATATATGCACATTTCTCCGGCTCTATCATATTATATGAAGGGCACTGACATAGGAAAACGATGGTTTTTCAAATGTGAATAAGCTATATTGTAAGCTTACGACCATCACTTTGACGTCAACAGCCTAAGATGCTGATTGTCGAAATTCAAGAGTTGAAGGATTCGTTGAATCAACCTTGGTAACATGTGTTTTGATTGATGAATTGTTGATCCATGGTTTCTCCCCAAATCTAGAGAAGCTGGCACACAAGTTGTTGCCAATGTCTTAAGTAAAGCATCTGAGCAAAGGATTGCCAGTTGTGCCATCAGGCATCGAATTCCATACCAGCAAAGCCGAGTGAGTAAGATCCGCCACTCTAGCTATTTGCCCGTCATTCCTTCCAGGTTCATGACAAGAGACAATGCATCAAAGTCATACACCAATGCATAAGTCACATGCATGGTTGCACAGTTTGTATCCGAATGCAACCCCATCGAGGTTAAGCATCTAGACAGCAACTCTGGCCAACAAAAAGCCTTCCTGTCTTCGGATATCTTGAGCATTCTCATTTCCAGCTCCACCATGATCAAGGAAGCATCATGCCTGTGCCTCGCTGGGACACTGATCCTCAAAGCCGCACACTTGAGGCGAGCCTTATGAGACAGTGACCTTTAGCTTGTGGGGCGTCAACCCCTTATCAAATCCTGAACACTTGTTAACACCTGGATAAATTTATCATGATGCAACTTAAGTGGGATTATAAGTTCCACATAATCATATTGTCTAAGTATGCTGAAGGCATAACTGCCGCATATGATCACAATAGGTCGCAGCTTCTATAACATTGTGGCTTCTGAGTCAAAAGCTGATAGCCAATGACTTTTGCCAATAATTGCCGACCAAATAATAATCAGGCCGTGGAAACATGTACCCAAGAGGTTCTCGTCCATTGGTCACATATATATCAGGGCTGCATCCCAAGAACTGCAGGGCTGCATCCCAAAGACTGCGATGCACCTTCGGTGCAATGGGCTGCAACCCGAGAACTGCAGGGTTATATCCCTAACATTTTTACCCTGCATTAAATTGATATGACAGGAGCAGGAATTGATCCTTCCTTGCTAAGGTGTAGTGAGCCTTGTATAAATCATACCCTTACACAGATACGCATATGCGGGTACCAATATCTGTGAAAAACTGCTAATGCTACCTTTGCCAAGACCGTGGGTTGTCATCGGATTCTTTGGCCAGTCATCCGAAGCTACCGGAGACATCGACTGAGGTAGACGGAGTTGTGATCCTAAGTTGTGCTTGACAAACATAACTAAATAAATTTCACATTAGTACGTGGCGAATCCATTCTCACTCATCGCGACAGATGTTCGTCAAAGCGTGCGTACTGGACAAAAACATTGAGGAGTTGAGCAGACCGGTTGAGGATTATAAGTCCAATTCCGTTAAGCAGGGCCACTCCGTTTGCATTAAAACACGCCCCAAAATCGGGCTCCCCATGACCGCCTATGAACCTCCAAAAGTAGCTTCAGGAGGAGAGGAAGGGTTGGGTGCACAATATATAACAACTGTGGAAACGAACAGCAAACGATCAGTTGTATATATAAGGCCGAGAATCGTGCGATTATAAATCGTTAAATCGTGGGATCATCGTTCGCTAAAGCGACGACGGCTAGCGCAATAATCCGTAACGTACACCTCGGATACTTTGAATCGTCACTCTGACGCACAATACGTGTGGATCAATCAGTAATCCAGCGTCAATCTGTATCACGAAACGCAATTCATTGAACCTTGAAACGTCACTCTGAAATACGATACGCAATTCAAAGGGGGCTACATCCTAAGAACTGTAAGGCATTAGCCTATACGGCATCATGCTAAGGTGAGGGACTAAAGTGGACTCAGTTCCCCCCAATAACCTAAAAACACCATGAGGGACGCCTCAAATCGGTGTAAGAAGACTGGTACCAGCAAGAAGCAACAACAACGAAGACATCAAAGACATATACAAAGGTATGCCCGTTGTGAGGTCACAACTCTTTTAAGAGGGGAGATCTGTCAGGGTCATGACCGGTGACATATGTGTCATACATGTCATACGTGTCATACCATGTCATGTCATGTCGAGGCATGTCATATATTATAATGACAGACAGTCGTCAGTACGGTCGACTATGACTGTACATGTCGTCAGATGATAAGTCACATCATCTGTCATTATTCAAGGAAAGGCTTGAATGACACCTGTCATCGAGAGTTCGTATGTCGAACTCGAAGATGGCAAAGCAAGATACGATCTTGAAGTAACAAACAAGAAATCATCTTCGCTTCAAGCATGTGCGGAACAAGCATGCGCAGTATTATGGGGCGAACGTATTATTCGCTCTGACGATACTGGTCGGTCAACCAATGTCTCGGGTTCACAACCCAATGGCGGTACCATCTATGCGATGGGAGACATATGGTATTTAGATGAGCTAGCGTTGTGCTAGAGGCAGCATCTTCTCACAGAAGTCTGCACTCATCCCCGCTATTATCTTACGCTTGTGTTACTGTCCTATAACACAGCGTTTACTATTATTTTATATGATATACTGAGGGCTCGCTTATCCAGCCCTAATATTATCCATTGTTTTCTTGTCACTGTCCCGACTTTCTCCTTCGACTTCCGATAGGCCTTCTTGTATTCATTAATGGCTTTCAATCGATCTTCAGGATTCAGATTTCTTTTCTCTAAGGCATCCCAATCACTTGTTGAAAGTTTGTGTCTAAGCTCCGATTTGGATTTGGATTTTGGTGGCATACTTATATTAGAGTTAGATTTTATTTTTTGCACTTGTGTCGACCGAACTTTCCATTTATACATCTAACTAAAAATTCCTTTAAGTGGATTTTTCATGTACTTCTGGTGTGCCAAGACATATGCATCGGTGTTATCTGGAAATTTCACACACATATCATGAACCAAGTTAAGAACGTCGATTGGTTTGATTTCGTATTTCTCTAAGGTGTTGTGTGTGACATTTTTACCTTGAAGGATCTTACGAAGTACTTGCTTTCGTTGAATGTGGTGACGATTTTTTTCGTAATGGGTTTTGTAATCCCGTCGGTTTGATTCATCGGGCTTCTTGTAATATAAGTTCCCGTTAATAGACTCAACCTTAAGCAACATTACAAATGTGTCTATAATATATAACGAAGTAATTCTTTAAATCAAACGCTCAAACCACGTATGCATTTGGGTCGGCGGTCTATGGTCTATGGTTTATAGGAAAAGTATTAATTTTCTCTTACATATTGTGAGTATACAAAGTGATTAGTCAACCTTAGGTGCTCCATACAAGCGGAATGATCATGAATATATTCTATATTGTTGCAACATGTCTCACACGTTACATGATGACATAACGAACATATTTTTGTGTTGAAGAAAAATGTTTTAGAATCAAATCCCTCTTCGTCCGGTGCACACTTTACCTCAATTCCTCTCATGACAAATTCATCATTACATACATCACACGAGGTTTCCATCTCTTGATCTTCGCACATCTCTTTCATCTCCTCCAACACATCTTGATATTTCTCTTTATGGTCTTGGAGTTCCATGGTATATACCATATTGTAAATCATCTCTTGAATATCCATAGGCAAATGAGAGAAAGTAGTAGTAGTCATATTGTACTTTGTCTCGTTTGTTCTACCTTACACATTAGTGGTCTTTATGTGGATTATTTGAAAACTTTTTTAACAAACCATAGACCATAGACCACCGACCACTGAGTCGTATAGGGACATTTATTTTCTTACCGTATCTTATATTCACCTATGCCGACTAAGGGACAGAAGATCGAAGACCCCGTTGTTCTCGAAAGATTTAAAAAAAATGAGAGAGAAAGCTATCGAAGCGAGACGCAAAAAGGCTCAAGAGAAACAAGATATTAAGATGGCTGAGCAGCTTAAGGAGAAAGAGAAAGTGACCGAAGCCCAAGAAAAGATCAAACAAGCTACCTCAAAACGTACAACAATTGAACGTGAAGATCACGAGTTTGAAGTTGAAGAAGCACCCGAGAAAGTCTATGTGAAGAAGCCAAAGACTTCCAAATCAAAACCGAAAAAGAAACAAGCAGTCATTGTAGAATCTGATAGTTCATCTAGTGAAGATGAAGAGCCCGAAGTGATCGTACGTAAGTCTACGAGACGTAAGCAAAGCAAATCTGAATCACCACCGAAACATAAGGCTGCCGATGATGACCGGACATATGATAAAGCTTACAACAGTCTATTTCTCAACTTATGATATAGATGAATCTACAAAGAATTAACGATGCATCGTACAATGTAAAAGTTCCCAAAAAGAGTGCCTTTACAATTCAGACTCCGGACGATTTCATTCAAATGCATGCCGTTGTTCTTGCGAACGCGAAGAGAGGAGGCTCAAAAACGACAAATTTGACACATCTAATGAGAATGATGCAACACCACAACGCCTTAGAGAAGATTATATTAATTAGCCCTACTTACGAAAACAACAAACACTATTTCGAAGATCTGCCATTAGATGAAAGTGATGTTATCGAACCTGATATGGACGCCGTCCCAAAGATCGAAAGTATATTAGATGAAGAAGCATTAGAGTACGAAGAATATCACGAGAAATTAAAAAGGTATAAACGTCTTATGAAGATGTTGAACAATAGCCAGCTTAGTGTGTTTGAGATACCCACCGATTTATTGTTGGAATTCGGAGATGAAAATGGCAATCTCTCCCCACCTCAATACAAATATAAGGTTACCAATCGACCGCCGGTAGTGGCTATATTTTTTGATGATTGCTTAGATTCCCCAGTCTTCAAACCAAACTCAGGGCTCGGTAGATTTGTCATTTCACATCGACACAAAGGCCGTACAAAAAGCATGGGATCGATAGGCTGCACTTTATTATTCAGAACTCAAGCATACACCTCTAACGGCCATGGATTGCAACGTTCAATAAGGTCAAATCTTACACATATCTTATTGATGAAAACTAAGAATCAAAAGGAATTGGAACAAATCGCAACAGAGGTCGCAGGAGAAGTGCCACCGGAAGTGTTTTATTCCGCTTATGAGAAGGCATTGCAACAGCCTTTCGACTTTCTCTTTATCGATTTAGCTAATAAGCCTTCCCATCCTAGCATGTTCAGGAGAAATTTCAACGAGTGGATTGTACCCTATACACAAAAGGCTACAACCAGCAATATATAATACATATTTTACATAAACCGTCGACCGTCGACTGAAGACTTGCTTGGGTTGTGGTCTATGGTCTATGGTTTGTTTTAAAAGTATTTACACATAATGTGGTGTATCATATATTGGATCTACCACAGGCTTTCGATGATCATACGACTTAAACCATATCACACAGTACCTATTACCTCGAAAGTCATCTAGTATCACTTCATGAGGTAACCTACCATCCATCTTCAAGATTTTATTGTGATAGTCGTAATCTCCAATGACATTGTCATTTTTGTCGTAACATCTCAAGGCAGCTCCGGTGTAATCTCCAAGAGCCAATGCATATTGAAAGCTCACATTATCTTTGTCTACATGCTTTCTCACATAGTGGTCTCCGGTTGTCATCTTAGAATAGTTCACAACATACTCTCCCTCCGCAAAATCTTTGTCAACCATGCTTATTAATTCATTTGACAATCTCCATAAGTGTTGTTTCCATTTTGGGAGTTTTCGGTCCTCAACCGGTGTCACACATACACCTTTTCCTTTCTTGGATGAGATATTGTGAGGTGTGTGAAAGCCACCACTGCCCAATGCTCCCGTCGTGTGCCCAAGTAAAAATGCCCATTCTAGATTGAATCTAAGTTTTTTGGTCTTATCTCTATATTGCTTATCCATATTGACATTATCGAGAATCTCTTCAATATTTTTCATGAGATCTCTTGCCTTTTCATCCTCGCTTACCAATGTCGAGGTCACTTGCTCTTCAACGATTATATGCTCTTTATCACATCGGACAGCGGTTGGTATCTTTTCATGGCATTGCCAATATTTTCTAGGATCCTCGTCAAAGTGGAAATAGGTCCGATGACAAGACCTGAAGTACCGATCTTTAGTAATGGTCCAAGTCTCCCAAGTAGACTTGTTCTCCGACCAATATAAGTGTTTGCGATCACGATGAGCACTAAGATAAGTGTTGTCTTTTACGTTATGTATATATACATATCTCATCGGCTTCCGTCCAATTTCGACATCGGTCACCACCTTTACTTTGATGTCTTCGTCGCTTTTCCAAAGAAGATAGTTAGGCATAATTGCAATAGCGAGTATTCAAGTTAGTATGTTGTTTGTTCTACCTTAAGTATTATTGGTCTTTAAGTGGATTATTTCGGTATATGATCTATGGTCTACAGTTTCTATAAAGATATTATATACAAATGAAATGTAACTATTCAACGGTAAAGATCGCTTCATCCACCAAGAAGAATAAGAAACTTATGACTGTGTTTGACAACAAGAAGACAATTCATTTTGGAGCAAAAGGATATACTGATTATACAATGAATAAAGATCGGAATACAAGAGAGAATTACCTACGTCGCCATCGAGTAAACGAAGACTGGTCATCATGTGATACCGCAGGCTCTTTGTCGAAACATATACTGTGGGGACCAACAACTTCTAAGCAACGCAACATTCAATTGTTCAAAGATAAGTTTAAATTGCAATGATTAAGTCTACGGTCTATGGTCTACAGTTTCTATAAAGATATTATATACAAATGAGAGTATTAGAATTATTCTGCGGTACATCTTCAGTTGGTAAAGCATTAAGACATGTATATACTGATATTGATATAATCTCTCTTGACATTCATCATAAATATAATCCTACACATGCTATAGACATACTTCAATGGAATTATTGGATGTATCCCGAAAGACACTTTGACATTATTTGGGGATCACCTCCCTGCGTAGAATATTCTAAAGCAAACCGCAAAGGAGTAAGAAATCTTGAATTGGCTGATAACATAGTAAAGAGAACATTAGAGATCATAGAATACTATAAACCTACTTATTTCTATTTAGAGAATCCTTCAGACGGAGGATTGCTTAAACATCGAGAGATAATGAAAGATATTAATAAACATATATATACATGTTCTTATTGCATGTATGGAAAGGAGTATAGAAAACAGACTAATATATGGGCTAATAAACCTAATGTATACTTAAAGAACTGTAGTAGAGAGACTCCTTGTATACATACGAAGTAAGCAATTACATGGAAGACATGTGAAGACTGCTCAAAGAACTCAATCCTCATGTGCCTCTCATAGCACGGGACAATCTTTAGAGGATGCATATTGTATCCCATTTGAATTATTGAAAATCTTATTAACATACGATGACCCATGACCAACACACATGAATTACAATTGTTTACACAAACCGTAGACCATAGACCGTAGACTAATATGATTGTTAATGATCATATGAATCAATTGTTTGAATTATAATTGTTTACACCAACCGTAGACCATAGACCGTAGACCTAGAGGATCATATTACTATATTCCTCACGGCCCTTTGGTTTCAATCCTATACGACAAGCAACACCACATTTGTCTATCTTCTTTTGCCAATTATCAAATCCCATCTTTGTAAGTTCCCTTCCTAATTTTGTTTGAGACATATTTCCAAAGCCTTCCATTCTCTTCAATGTATTGTATATCCTACTAAATTTGACATAGTCCTCATTCTCGACTCTTTGAGATGCCTCTCGGACATTTTCGACTGCCTCAAACTCTTCAAACAATAATTTCTCGATGCTCGAACCTCCCAACCATGTGTCTCTGATCTCCATCATGTCTTTAGGCTCTATTAGGCCATGCCGTGCATATTCTTTGTAAGCTTCAAACAATATTTTAAGAAATGCATGCTGCCACTCGATGGTATCGATCTTGTCTTTGATTTCATCGTCCCTCAACAATCGCGTCTTGCCATTCACCTTTTCTTTCTCTACAAATTGCACATTCCATTGAGAGATCCTCACTCGATTCTTTACCGCGTCGTCCGTCGGTTCTATGACCGGTATATCATTACACATCAAGAAACACGATGTCAATAAGTAAAACGACATTTCATTTTGATAATTCTTTCGACCAACGACTTTATCACCACCCGATGCCGCAATCTTTATCATATTTCCATCCAAAGGGCTTTGCATCTTCATTTCGTTTGATAACACAATTCTCTTTCCAATGAAGTCCACAAGCCAAGATTGTTTTTTTGCTGGCTCGCCTCCTTTGCTATACACCAAGTTTTCACCACACATGTGTCCTATGTAATCCCCAAACGTGTTCTCTATGAAATTACACAAGACACCCTTTCCGGCATTGGACTCTCCGACATGAATAAAGAATTTCTTCTCTTTCAAAAGATGTCCTCCCAATGCCATGGCCAAGGATTGGATTATGTAGTTCCGATGATCTACATTTGGATGTGGGTTTTCAAATATATTTGAATAAACCTCTTGTTCCACTTTTGGGTCTACTTTGCTCAAGTCCGGAAAATCATAATCTAGCTTATGAAATGACACAATGCTTGGATCAAAATCTTGTAGTGTACCGGTGGCCATGTTGTATATCCCGTTGTTAAAATGTGTCATGCCCACTGCACTTTTAAAAGTCTTTTTGTACCAATTGTCTTGTCTTACAAATCTGGGTAACATCATTGCAAGTCGATTGAAGGGACCTAAATCTTCACCCCAAGCGGTTGTCATTCTTGGACCGCCTCTCAACTCCTCCTCAATTCCATCACACAATTTAAACAATCTTGAATGATACTTGTCATCCTTGAACCATACACCTTCATCGTAGATATAAAAGGTATCCTCACAAAACTTCAATTTGTCTTTGTGATATTTCAAAAAGACATGAGCGGCATCCTTATCGGTCATCGGAATTATTGTTGTTGGCACGGCGGTGTCTCTATTTGACCATGCCTTTTCCACTTTCGCCTCAAGATCACTACAATCCTCAAAAGGCTTAACAATGAGTTTAATTCTTGAATATTCAACACCGAAGTGTTCAACAATTGCTTTCTCACGAGAGTTAAGGATATCGTCAATATTCTCCTCAGATTTTCTAAGCAATATTCCATCAAATATTAATGACCCTACATCATGTCCCTTGTCCTCCAAGTGTTTCTTGATGACCATTAAGATTTCACATTCCTTTGAGAACACAAGTCTAGACAACTCACTACCCGAAGAGACTTCGAGATGAGGCAATATTGTGTTCTTAAGTTCATGGGAAAGCTTTGCTCCAAAGGTATTTTCTATATCGTTTGTAGAAACATTATTCTTTTTATGCCAAGTCGATTGCACTTGACCAAAAAGCTTTGCGGTAAATAGATTCTTGATCAAATCTTTGTCACAATTGTAGGCTTTCATAAGGATTCCTATAATCGACTCTCGATCTTTCAAATATTTATCCAAGTTTGGTGTCGAAACATCACCACACAATATCTTGACGATGGTGTATGCACAATTCTTAATATCGATATCATGATAAATGTCTTTGGCAAGGTATGCTCTTATTTCTCGAGGCATACCTTGGTAGGTTGACATGTCGGTTTGAGCATAATAGCGACCACATCGAGATGGTTTGTATTTTACGTCTACCTTTCCATTGTTTGAGTTTTCAAGTTTTAAAAGTAAATGTTTCATTTGTTTCATTGAATTTGTCGTAATCGATTCATCCCTAGAGATAGAGAAAGTAAAATCTGAAATGTTTCCTTCGTATATGAGCTTCTCAACCTTCTCTTGATCGTAGAATTCAATGTTAGTGATATTTGTTGACTTAGGCATGTTTGTATTATACTCGTTAGATATCGAGTCTTTAAGTGGATTATTTGCGTTATCACTCTCGAAACACTCCATAGTGTACGTTAGATATTATTCAATGAACCCATGACGCAAAGTGGGTCTAAAAAATATTTTCTGAGTCTGAAAAGCCAAAAACGCACTATTACAGGGCCCGATTTCAGATCGCAGACCCCCTTGGACAGTGGGTCGTGGGTCGTGGGTCGACGGTTTCAGATTAAAGTTTTCTGTGATCGTTCGATTAAATGATATTGGGGAAAAAATCATAGATTTGTCCCCCCCTTTCAAAAATCGCCTGGTGTCCATACTTAAGATGTTCCAAAAAACACATACTTAACGTGGGACCGTTTATTCGTCACGGGATTGGTCGACCACTCTCCAAGTCGAGAACTGTGCAATCGTGCGATGACAGGTGAACATATGACATGGGCGGGTAGGTCGAGAGCCAGCTGCGTCGTTAGTTGTAAAATTACTAGTACGAGTAATCGCTATACGAAATATATAAATTTGAAGCGATCTCAAGCTTCAATTCCTGAAATGTTGGAACTAGCCCATTTCTGTGTTCCAAAAAACACATACTTAACGTGGGACCGTTTATTCGTCACGGGATTGGTCGACCACTCTCCAAGTCGAGAACTGTGCAATCGTGCGATGACAGGTGAACATATGACATGGGCGGGTAGGTCGAGAGCCAGCTGCGTCGTTAGTTGTAAAATTACTAGTACGAGTAATCGCTATACGAAATATATAAATTTGAAGCGATCTCAAGCTTCAATTCCTGAAATGTTGGAACTAGCCCATTTCTGTGTTCCAAAAAACACATACTTAACGTGGGACCGTTTATTCGTCACGGGATTGGTCGACCACTCTCCAAGTCGAGAACTGTGCAATCGTGCGATGACAGGTGAACATATGACATGGGCGGGTAGGTCGAGAGCCAGCTGCGTCGTTAGTTGTAAAATTACTAGTACGAGTAGTCGCTATACGAAATATATAAATTTGAAGCGATCTCAAGCTTCAATTCCTGAAATGTTGGAACTAGCCCATTTCTGTGTTCCAAAAAACACATACTTAACGTGGGACCGTTTATTCGTCACGGGATTGGTCGACCACTCTCCAAGTCGAGAACTGTGCGATCGTGCGATGACACGTGAACGTATGACATGGGCGGTACGTGATAAATATATGTGGTGGGGGGATGGGGGGAGGGGGGAGGGAGGGGGGAGGGGGTGGGGGGAGGGAGGGGGGGGGAGGTGGGGGGGGGGGAGGGGGGGAGGGGGGATTGGGTTGGTTTCAAAGTTTATAGATTATACGTTCGATCACGAAGATTGGGGATTATTTTTTCCCCACCTGTACGTTTACGTACCCCCTATCGAAGGTCTGTGTGGGATTTGTGTATAATTTTAAATGCTCCTAGGACGCAGGAACGCTTTGAAAGTCATTTTGTCATAGAGTTCCCATGAGATTCTATGTATAAACATGTCAGAGTCTTTTGGGAAGGAATGACCCGTAAAAAAGACAATGACCAGTTTATGTAAAAACGTCATACACTTTTTCGAAGCCAGGTGACGTAAAAAAGACTATGACCAGTTTATATAAAAACGTCATACACTTTTTCGAAGCCAGGTGACGTAAAAAAGACTATGACCAGTTTATATAAAAACGTCATTAAATTATAGAATCGGGTACCAACATATATTTATGAGACCGACGAGAAAACGCGAAACGTCAAATAGTATAAAATTATAATACTAGTATAATTGACCTTGACATATAAACGCGTAAAACTAAACAAATTATATAATTTAGTACGGCAATATTTATATCTCGAGAGCGACTGAGTATAAACGCGAAACGTCAACGACGGATATAATTATAATTTACTGCGATACAGAATCAAATAAAACTAAATATATTGTAGAATTAGGTGCCGTATAAATTTATAAGCATGATGCCGACGAGAAACGTGAAACGTCAACGACTGACGCGGGATACAAACAGAATATTTTTTTTGGAAATTTAAAATGTTTTATTCATATTTCAAAATTCTGACTACATATAAATATAACTGAATTTCTTTATTCCGATCAGATGACCGTGAGATCAAATATGTAATCGAACGATCACAGTATTTTATAAGAAAGATGAAAATATTATTTCATATGTAAGCGAATCACAGAGCCGAATCGACTGAATTAATCGGCAAAATTCGATAACTTCCTTATTTTTTCCCTGAAAACTACCAAATAAATTCTGGGAAATAGTTTGATGATTTATTTACATGGGCGGGGGCTTTAAGTTCAGTTTGTTGTCGTTTAGCGGTCTTTAAGTGCGAACTAAAAATGACTTAGTGGTGTTTACATCAGTAGATCGACAATATGATATACATAAATATACAAGAAATATGTTTATGTAAACCGTAGACCGTAGACTGTAGACTCACATATATCAAACATATATCAAACATATATCAAACATATGACCACTTCCGCGACTCAGATGGGATGGATTGACTGTTTTTTGTACTCACCCATATGGTGCACGATTCCTATAGTTTAGCATTTTTGAGAACCAATTTTCATGTTGAGAATCCGATATTTGATGTCCACATATGTCAGTTGCATGTTACCACAACCCTAATTTGGGTTTAAAGGTCCCAAAATGGACTCAAATTGCAGTTTTAGCCACATTTTAGCAACTTTCACCTTGATTGCGCCCATATGGGGCGCGATCCCTACGGTCTGGCATTTTTGAGAACCAATTTTCATGTTGAGAATCCGATATTCGATGTCCGCATATGTCAGATGCATGGTACCACAACCCTAATTTGGGTTTAAAGGTCCCAAAATGGACTCAAATTGCAGTTTTAGCCACATTTTAGCAACTTTCACCTTGATTGCGCCCATATGGGGCGCGATTCCTACGGTCTAGCATTTTTGAGAACTACCTTTAATGCTGAGAATTCGATATTTGATGTCCGCACATGTCAGTTGCATGGTACAATAACCCGAATTTGGGGTTTAAGGTCCCAAAATGGACTCAAATTGCAGTTTTAGCCACATTTTAGCAACTTTCACCTTGATAGCGCTCATATGGGGCGCGATTCCTACGGTCTAGCATTTTGAATAACCAATTTTGATGTTGAGAATCCGATATTTGATGTCCGCATATGTCTGTTGCATGGTACATTAACCCGAATTTGGGGTTTAAGGTCCCAAAATGGACTCAAATTGCAGTTTTAGCCACATTTTAGCAACTTTCACCTTGATAGCGCTCATATGGGGCGCGATTCCTACGGTCTAGCATTTTTGAGAACTACCTTTCATGTTGGTGGTGACAACTCCGAGATGGAGGATGGTGGAGATGAGACGACATGGGTTGTGTGTGCTCTATACGCATGTCGCCCTCGCGGCGGCCTCTTGTTGGCATCGGATGCGGATCGGTGTCATTCCACCGGAAATTTTGTTCACTGCATGCATTGCCTGTTAATTTTGCATCGGCTGCGTCGACATGAGCATAACCGCGTTGCTCTCCCCGCAGCGGAGGTCCGAGGTGCTACAAGCGGGCATCACGCAGCTTTCGCCGTTGCAATAAGTGAACGTGCAATGGGCCCTTTATTATGAGTGTGATGAAAACCTCAGAGGATAGGGAATTGATGTTCTTTGTGGTTATGACTTATGCATGTTAAGATCTTCCCATATTCACACGATCGCGTAGACGCGTACGTAATCGGAGCAGACAGGATGAAGCGGATGGCCACTCGTTTATTTGTGCAGCGGTGATTATAAAAATATTCATCTCATCAAGCGATCAGAGGAATTCGTCACAATCTATCCATCAATGAAGATATCAAACTATGTTGAAATGCTTACTACTCATCATAGCATTATGTATGGCAGGATGCCATGACGTGAGTTATTGGATCGCCCATATCACATCCATGGGTTTATAACATAAAACACATTTTATGTTCTCGCTCCTCGCTAGCATAACAACATAATCGACCTCTGTGTGTTCACATTGAGTGTGTCTATGTCACATACTTGTTGCCACTTTTGCTCTACTCTCGATGATATGGTCTACAAGTGCATTATATATACTCGTGCCGCGGATCAAACTTTCCTCTTGTTGCCTCGGCCACGAGCAGCAACTTGCGGTGTGGCCGCATATGATGTAGTTTCTCCTGGCCCTTTGCCTCGTCCACGAGCAACAGGTGGCTGTGCATCCGCGGATGATGCAACTCCCCCTCGCCCCTTGCCTCGGCCACGAGCAGCAACTTGCGGCACCGCCGTTGATGACGATGCAGCTTCGCCTCGGCCCTTCCCTCGTCCACGAGCAACAGGTGGCTGTGCAGCCGCAGATGATGCAACTCCCCCTCGCCCCTTGCCTCGGCCACGAGCAGCAACTTGCGGCACCGCCGTTGATGACGATGCAGCTTCTCCTCGGCCCTTGCCTCGTCCACGAGCCACAGGTTGTGGTGCAGCCCCAGATGATGTAGCTCCTCCTCGCCCCATGCCTCGGCCACACGCAACAAATGGCAGTGCAGCCACTGAGTCGATGTCAGCATCCTCTCCACCCTCTTGATTCTGATATCTTGTGGCATCAACACCCACTTGTCCGGTGCGACGCACCCTAGAGTAGATCCGAGACAGAAATATTTGGACTTTGGAATCTAAGAGTTGCAACTCTTCGCGCCCTACAAAATGGACATCCATTCTCTCCCGGAGGGATGCGGCTGTGATCTTGTTATTGAGTTCCCACTGAGCAAGCATGAGGACTTCTTGTTCCTCTGAGAATTGGATGCGCGCGGCTCGTGTTAGCATACGCGCCCAGCCTCGCTTTAGCATGGGCGGCTGAGGGAGAGTGAACGTGAAAGCACATGGAAATGATTGTATAGATATATGCCGCATTATGTTGAAGATGCCGTGTGTAAGAGATCACAATGCGCAATACATAGTAGGCACCCGCTAAAACAGCAGGCTCTGGAAGACTAATGAAACTCCATAATGAAAATTGTTTTTTCCCAAAAGTGTGCCGTGTGCGTGTGTGTGTGTGTGTGACCACGCTCATGCATTTGTATCGTGGATGGATAAATATTGTTATGTGTGTATGTGTGGTGCGGCCTGTGTGGTGCGGCCTGTGTGGTTTTAGCATGTTTCATATATTACGCATGCTCGGATTTGCTATGCATGCATGTATAGGCTGTGGCATAATTGTCACTGTGAACATCACTGCATCATTATTAGGCAACTTGCCCCCGGAGAATTTTCTATCCATATTTGTTGGCAATGCATGGCGTTTCTACTCTTCCCCTCTCCTGGAATGCTGTGAGTGTGCCTCCAGAATGACATGCCGGTGCTGTCCATTATATCCTCGACCAATGTACCAAACAATAATGCGGCACCGACATAATCCCCTGCTTTGTCACTAGCTATACTAGCTTTAACTCTCTCGGGATGAATCTGATGATGCGTTGCTGCCGAGAATTTCACTACTCCTAATGCCGTGACAGCACTCTGATTGCTTTCATCGCTCAGCACATTGTACGTGGAGATGTCAAGCATATGCCTTCGTTGCTCTGGAGATAAATCAGGGGCATCAGCCTCCCGGACTTTCTGATATACGCATCCTATATGATGTGAAATTCTGGCCGCATCCCCATAGCCCTCCGCCTGTGTCACCTCTGTGGTAAGTCAGCATCAAAGCTAAAAACACATATGTGTGCGTGCATGTAATGAGCGTGGACCTACCTCGGATACGATGTTTGTCGGCGTGCGACACGGAGTGCATTTCGTTGATCGCCTCGCATTGTTTATGAGATATATACTCCCCAACTTCTTTGTAACTAGATAGTGTTGTCGAAGTGCCATGTGGAGATGTCACCTCCACATTTACATCTGATGCAACTACCATCAACAGTGGTCGTTTGCGCGGTGTGGTAGTCGTCACTTCGAAAGTAGCACGATCTGAACTTCAAAGCTCCCTTTCATGCAACACCTCTGCAGCCGTGTCGATGGCAGTCGTGGCGATGTTATTGGCGGTATGCGCTTGGGCTGCAGCATATCCGATCACCAGCACCGCGTCATGTCGCCGCACACAACTGACACAATGCGCACTCTCTGCATGGCGCGCATATGTTTGTGCATAGCTACACGGACGACGCGCGTATTATTACCATTATTATAGAGCGCATACGTTGACATTATGTCCACAATTAACATCTGCCGTACTAATATGATAATTCACAATATGCGTGTGCATGCGTACCATCATCGGCTGTGCAACTTTCCGATCTTGAACGGCCTCTCCTTGTTAACCACTTCGCGGGGAGTTGATTAGTTGCAGCGTCATCGCCGTCCGTCTCAACGATCAATTGTCGCTCTACATTGATGATGGAATTACTGTCCGAAGCCGAGAAAGCAGATACGCCATTCTTTCTACGATCCCGCAACGTCGGCGCATCAGTTTGTATTATTGAAGTCGGAGCTCCGCGTGGATGTCGCCAGTCGTTATCAGAAGGAGGTTGCTGGGGCAACAAGTGCGCGTTGCTGCAACCTGCCTGCTTAGAGACGCAGCGCGAACACTTATCGTTGGCCGCAAAGTTTAGGATAGAACACGCCTTTCTATTGCTCGCCATATCAGTTGCGAATAGGTTCGGCTACACGACAGCAACTATGCGGCATAATCGCACATACCGCCATTTGCGTATGCGCCATTGACGCTCGGCTTTGAAACGCTCATGCGCGAAAATTCTCGAGACACTGTGTCTAAAAACATTGCAGAAGCTTACGAAGTAATGCCGTGCATGGCGCTCGCGAATTCAACCAACCGGCTTAACAGTGGCTTCACAGTGGCTATCGGCTTCAATGTAAGCTTCTGTAAGCCAAGCACTCAGGAATTTATAAATTCGCGCCAATTCGGCGTTTCAGGCACCGTGTAATTATTGGTTCGAACGAACCCCCCCCCTTCGCGCCCGACCATCGTCCCAATTCGACGTGTGGGGACCAGTACAACATCCATCCCATCTGAGTCGCGGAAGTGGTCATATATGGCTACTGCCCGACGCTCCAGTCCTACCACAAGGACCGAAGTAAAAGGGGGCTAGCCGCCACGATTTTTCGATGTAGTTGATGTTTGAGTGCTTAAAGATCATCCTTGGGTGCTCAAATATTTATTAAAAACATGTGCCGGGTGATATACTCGATATATATGGGTATGCACTTGTGAGGGCTGAAGAGGTGGGGGTAAAATTAATTCAAATTAAATAAAAAGGCCAGTCCTACCACAAGGACCGAAATGTTTCTCACGCTAGCTACCTCCACGAAGGTCCTGTGAAAATTCGGAGACCTAAGTTGTCAAGTTCGCGAGCTGCTCTTTCTGCAGTGTCTTGTCAAAAAATGATCGGAGGTCATCTTCGCCCTCAAAATATCGGTTGAAGTTGCCTGGGTATACAAAATCCGAAAATGTCACTGTGGTGTGGTTGGAATTTAGTGATTTTTAACGCTACCCATGCTTAATGTTGATAACGTAGCATGAAATTGCGACATTGTTTAGGCAAGCGGGCAAAGGGGTACTCAGTTTAGGTCCCAATGAGACTACAATCCGGAGGATAGGCACTAGGAGCATCAAGAGGATGGTTAAAAAAATCCCGCGCGTCCGGTCCTTGTGATAGGACTGAACGAGATTCCAGTCCTTTCACAAGGACTGTCGGGCAGTGGCCATATATCAAACATATAAAATACAATAAATATCTTTATATAAACCGTAGACCATAGACCATAGACTTACCGGCAACAATCTTAGATTGTAGCTAATAAAATATACATATGACATACATAAGATTACCATAAATATATGTTTACACAAACCATAGTGGCTACTATCCAAATTCATGGTCCTCCCACAAGGACCAACGCGCGATGACTATTATGAGTGCCACATGGATCTTTGAGGCGTATACGTGCTTTTGGCATCATATTTATGAGTCAATTGAATAATTTCCCCTACAGGATCGTCCACGCGTGTGCTAGAGGGGCGTGCTTAAAGGGTGCGCTTTTGATATGTTTTTTATCGAAATCGTCGAAAAAAAGATGGTCCTCCCACAAGGACCATAGTCTTTAAGCGTCCTAGCGGTTGCATGGTGCGCGGTGTTGGCCGCTCATGGTCGCACACCTTGAGTTTATGACCAAATATGAAAACTTAGTTGGATAGTCCACACTCTAGTCGCCATCTGAGCTCTCATTTACCATGGCGGGTGATCACTCGCGAGTGAAATAAGAATTTTGTGATTTTTGCACTTCTAATTTTCACTGCGCGTCAAGCTAACGAGTGCACATCGCTCACATACTTGCCCATATGGCTTATGTTAAGCTTTCAAAAAATCATTTTATGGATATACTTCAAAATTTTAAGCACCATACGCTCCTATCACACTGTGAATGCACTCTAGCGGGCATCGTGGATAATGGGTCATGTTTGCACCGATTATCCCATTCCGGCTAAAAAACCGACTAAAAAGGTGTATGGTTGTTAATAAGCATTAGAGATGGCCAATATATGCACTCCAACATGATGTATGGCCCAAATATGATGGGGACATGTGTATAAGATCGATATGATCGCATGGACGCAGGTGTAGCCTGCACATACTATTCCCAAAAAATTATTGAAGATATCGTATCTTTTTGTGCCTTTTTGAAATTTCAAAAAATTGCAATCTGAAAAAGTTGAGGGTGCTTGTCGCAAATGCGAACGCCATGGATATATTGGGTGGATCCAGGCCGGACCAAGCATCGAAGTAATTAATATATGTCCCATTGATACTAAAAATCATTGGGCGCGCCTTCTAGATCCGAACCAATGCCCAATTAAATTCTTGCAACATTGGTCCTTGTGGGAGGACCATAATCGATTATGGTCCTCCCACAAGGACCATGGGATAGTATCCAATAGACCATAGACCATAGACCACACATGTCATCCATTGACATATGCCACCCCTACGCGGCATACATGTAGTAGCCCAGCAATCGAGGGTGGACGGCGGCGTAGGTCTCGATGGTGGACGAAGTCGAGCGCCGCCAGGACGTCGTCATCCAACGCCCACGCGATGCGGTGCGACGATGTGTGGTACCAACATAGCGAGTGAGGGGACGTGGACACCCCGAGGGGGGCGAAGGTGGAAAATGCGGTGTGGCTCCACTCTGCCGCACACAAGTGCGAAAGCAGAGAGGGAAAACGGTGGGATGAGGGATGCAGCACCTCCAAACACCACCAGGCAATGGCCAAGGGGCACGCAGGGTGGAGGGAAGAGTGGAGGATGCTGCGGGGTGAGCTCGTAGTGGTCAAAGCTCATGTTGACGATGTGGTTGATGGACTCGATTTTGGTGTCTGGTGCATGAGCACCACCAGACACCACCAGATCGTAGCCATGGGTAAGTTCTCGTCGTCGAATCACGTGCAGCGCGGAGGCAACTGCAGAAATGCGGGCACGCTGACGACACGAAGCCATGGCCGCTGTAAGCTGTAATAAAATCTGGAGCCCAACACTTAGGGTTCCCAAGCGAAAACGTAACTTTCGCTAAAAATAACCAAATCGAACGATGGAAAAGTCAATCTGGGGTAGATTCCCGCGGGGAAGACGGTGATGACGTCAAAAACGTCGTGCGATAAGCCAATTTTGCTGCAGTTGAGGTGCTGCTGGCCAGAGCGCAAAGTAAAGTTGGACAAAAGCGTCGAGGACAAAGGTGCTCGAGTAGATGTCGGGTCGAGGACAGGGTGCTCGAGTAGATGTTGGGTCGAGGACAGGGTGCTCGACGAAATTCCCGGTGTCGACGAGGCACACGAGGTCAAGATGGAGGCGTAGAGGACAAGGGTGCTCGCCGCCAAATCACGAAGCCAAGGGGGCGTGTGAGCCGCACAGGGTGCGGGATCAGAGAAAGTGAAACCGAACGGGTGAGCCTGCCAGTGGTGGGACCATAACCTAATGTGAACAGCAAAATATATGCAAAGGGTGGATATATTTGCGGGTCACAACAACTCAAGAAGCAGACAGTGCAAACCCGGAGTGTCACAGTCAAAGATGAGATAATAAAATAACTTGGTGGTTTTATTATCTGTCGGAAGTGATGCCGGGCAAGATGCAAGTGACACCACAAGGCGAGGTGTGACACAGGAAGAGACAGTCACCCCCAGTTATGGGGGGGGCGAAAGTCTGTCTCTCCATGAGGGGGACCCGGCGTGCCGCATACTAATAATTAAAGCTTTCCGCCTTGCAATGCGAATGGGCCATGGCCATGACATGTGTCACATCGCGATGTCGATGACGATGACGGCTCAGAACCGCCGAACATGACAGAATCGTGATTTGCAATTCTTGAATTCACTATTCAGCGATTCGGAGCGGTCAGACGCAAACTCACATTTCCTCGTGCGGTCGATACGTTGAGACCGTCGAGTGTTGAGACATATCGCACATTCATTTTGGTTTTCCGTCGCTGAGCGGAAAGGGCAGGCAGCCCTTATTTGACTTGATGGATATGAACTATCTGCGTGATATTGAGAACGCATATGGTTCGTATCTTATTCCCTGGACTGTTAAGAACCCGTGGGTACCAACATTCTTCGGATCAAGTAACCAATTCTCTTGAACCATGGGGGATATAATAAGCGATCGGAAATGTGAGTTCGCGTGAGTATGCAGGTGTTCAAGAATGTCTTAGGTTCAATATTTTACACGAAAGCGTTCGTTACGATGAAAGTGCACTCACATCTAGTATAGAACACATTCATAGTACAAATGATTTGACAACTCGCAAACAGTTGGCATGTTGGGACTCGAACCCAATCCGGGATGTATTCAGCGTACATTCATGAAGGATACAATCGTGCCGCACAGGCCGCGCGCCCCCAACAGTCGCGCCGCCCATAGCCGCGCGATGCCCCGACAGAGAGCGCACCGCAACGGCAGATTGGGGGAAAAGTTGTATCCTTCGTGTTTCACTCTTCGCCGCCTACGTGGCACCGTGGGGACTCAGTACTCTGTACCGCACCAGAATCGCCATCAATAGCCAGAGTAGCTCAACGGCAGAGCGCTCGTCCGGTATGCGAGAGGTCACGGGCTCGATCCCGGCCTGGCTCATCTTTTTCGGGCTTCTGGCGTCTAGCGGTATAGTTTCTGTTTCCCCATCATACATCCCGGACGCCATGCATGCCATATTACTTTGACTATTGAAACCCGCATAAAAAAGTCGTAGCGTGAAATATTTCAAGTTGACAATGCGTGACAAATATAAAAAACAGTGATGAGCTCAAGGGCTACGAAAGGAAATCAAGGAGCTCTCGGGCTCGAAGGAAATCATGGCGGGAAGAGGATGGTTGGTCGCAGAGATGAACTACCACGCGCCACCTACCACAACGAAAGCGAAACCTGACGAAAGCGTTAGCATGCAATTCAAATACAGTAACAAACTTTTACACCCAGGTCAGTGCGGAAAAAAGGCACAAAGTGTAAATATGCACAAACCAGCAAAGAATGGGGCGGTATGGGGGGGCGCACTGCGGTGAACCCAACTGCGTTCTCAACCCAACTAGAAGCACATCGGTGCATGGGGCGCTGCCTAAAATCCTGGAAGCATAATGATTCGGGAAAAGAAAACTCCAAAATGGGGAATAGAAATGTCAATCTGTTTTTGGGGAATAGGTTTGTGACACATGCATATGCGTCTAAAATTTTGCGTTTAAATTTTTAATAAAGCGTTAAAATTTTCCCCCCACCCATCTGTTCACTTTCGTTTTGCAAACATGAAGAAGCCTCCGAAAAAGTACACTAGGGTGTGCCTTTCTTGCGATAATGGCGGGCGTCGTTGTACTAGACATGCCACGCGTGTTCACCGCACAAAGGAACACCCTTTCTTCCACTTAACCGCCTTAAACGGCACAGGGCTTGATACCTATGTCGAGAATTGTGGCTTTCGATTCAAGCATACAGAGTCGGTAAAGGTATGGGAAAGTCAAGATAGGGACCGTACCCCTATTTGGGACTTTCAAAACGATTATGTGTATATAGAACACACGGAGGGTATGCCTTGGGGCAAGCTTGTTCCAAGTCGAGGGAACTTCAACTACCTACCTTGCCAACGACACTTGCTTACGGGCTCGTTTCCTCCATTTCATTACAATAACGTCGTCGCGAACTGGCAAATGCAAGACATTATGCAGCCGTTCCTAAACGTGCTTATGTCGAAGCGTGCGTTCAACGCTCAGTCCCTATCCCGAGCTTTGTATTGGTTTTGCTTGCTTGCATGCCGTGAGCATCGCAGTGCGCACTATTGTTGTGCGGGCTCGCAAATTACTATCCGGCAGAAAGGTACTACACTTTGCAAGCTTTGCAACTCTTGCGCTACTATGATCTTAGCGCATGACAAGTTTGCCGCTCTTCGGTGTGAATGGTGTTCTATTAATACGGATACAGGAGTGAGTTCAACTAAGTTTTGTCGGGTAGACTGTGGAGAGGGCTTGAGCCCGGAATACTTTGAAGACAACTTCTCCCCACGGATACTAGTTCTTTAGATATAGGTAGGCGGCCAAAATATAGGATCTTCCTTCTTCTGTGTACGATCGTACATTTTGTAGAAGGTTACACAATAGCGCACTCCTATGAAGCCCGCAGAATTGATCCTATGCTTGCACCTTGCGTCCGATTTAAACACTTTATGCGTGTCAAAAAAACACTTCACTTCGTCGTTGTACGGCGACTCTACCTCGTAAACGGCATTTTCAAACCTCCCTAGGAATATGTTGTATTGGTGCGACACGCCGTGCTTGTCTGTGTGCCTACCAACCTCGCACATGTCGCTCATCATGCACGATACGTACAAACACCAATCCCCGTGGACGCCGTGGTAATTCGCATCAATACACTTCAATAGTTCCCCAGCTAGCATAAAGATCTCCTTCTTCCAATATGGGTTGCTCTTCGAAACTAGAGGGTCGTCTAGATATACGCCTCTGTTCTTGAAAAAAGGATGCTTCAAGCTAAACGCAGACGTCCCGTCCTTCTTCTTGGCGAATCCCCACTGTTGCGCAGTTCTCCCCATGTTGAACCACCAACCAAGATTCCAACCCACCTTCGGAGCCGCGCCTTCTTCTTCATCGCGGTCGTCCTTTTTGTCGCGCCTCTCGATGCGCTTGCACGTTTCAGCATGCAACACGGATTCTAGCTCTCCGCACAACGCTTTGAACCTAGGCGAGTCGCTAATTGGAAGTCGCTTGCGCCTGTTTCCGCGATTCCCACAATATTATCCCTCTAGTCAAGAAAGAGGCCACGGTAAAAGCTTCACCATCATACATATAAGGTGCGTTCCCCTTGCTTTCCATTCCCTTGTAAAGATGTGTGTGGAACTCTTGGGCTTTTGTTGCTATCATTTCTTTCGCTTCTTCTGAGTTGAAAAAAACGTACCACGCTTCCACGTCTCCTAAGCTGCGGTCATACCCGGGGTATTTCGCAGGGGGTAACAAGATCTTCAAAGCTAACTTGTTAAAACATTCAGCTCTGTTATCTCCCACCACTGGTCGCTCGAAAGAATGCAACAATTTCAAGCATACCACGGACGCCTTTGAATTAAGGCAAGCTGCTAATAACGGTTCGCACAAACCTCTAGCATAAGGTAAAGACGACACAATTACGTCAATCTTCGGTTTGAAAAGTTCCCAGTCTATTATTGCTAAATCAAGTTTTCTTATCCCTTTTGCAGGCTTGTGATCGCTCAGGAAAATTGTCTTGGGCTTGAACGCCACAAGATTCTCGTAAACATATCGCGGTGCTTGTCCGCAGCAGAAATCAAATATCCTTAGGCCTTTGAAACTTTCTTTGAAAAAAGCTAGTAGTGGTGTGTATTGCCCTTTAAGAGTGGGATAAAAACTTGTAGACTTGCAACATTTGCGTGGTAAATCAATTGCAAATGGATAACTTGAAAGGCGCGCACACCTCGTTGATAGCGCACTTCGCTTTCTTTTTGTTGGCATTTTGTGTGCCACTTCTGCCTCTACATCTTGCAACTCCTCATGCTCAAGCTCTATCTCTAGCTCTGGTTGGGGCATCTCCACATGCGTTGCCTCCTCCTCCGGTACTTCATCCAACTCTTGAGCCTCTGACACCTTCTCAGATATCGCGCATCTTGTTATCTTGTCTACCCACTTGTCGAATGCGAGAACTCGACTATGCTTGGCACAACATGTGCCAACACCACATGTCGTGCCAAGCGCGGCGCTCTCCACAGGGCGAACCATCAACAGTGCTTTGAACACCAATGATATTCCCCCCTGGTTAATCGAATACGTATCGTTGAAAATATACCCACAATACGCTTCGAAAATCGTTGTCAAGTCTACGCGTCCGTAGTCGTAGCCTGTTTTCCCATCCTTATACTTAACACCTTCTGGCCAAAACTCTGGCTTGCTATCGCCTAACTTCGCGTATGGTCCTAATAAACGCGCGAGTACTTTGCGAAAGTCTTGTAGGCTAGGCTCTTTCGCATCGCATATATCGTTACACTTTTCTTTACGCATATTTTCGTTTCGATTTTATGTAGGAACGAACCTTACTTTTCGCTAAGTATTGTTAGACGTGTTCCCAAAGTGACCAAAAACCGTTCGATTCCGAATCCAACGGGTTTTGGTCACTTTGGGAACACATCTGATAATACTTAGCGAAGGTTTGCTGTACAGTATTTTCGCTAAGTATTATCAGATGTGTTCCCAAAGTGACCAAAACCCGTTCGATTCGGAATCGAACGGTTTTTGGTGACTTTGGGAACACGTCTAACAATACTTAGGGAAAATGACAGATAGGTCGAAGAGAATAGCGCGTGTTGTCACCATGCCGACTTCCTAACTCACATTAACATCCCGAACCCCATACACCGTGCACGGTGTAGGCCCTCCCGAACGCAGCGCAGCCGCAATTCACGGCCGTGAATCGGAAATTCACGGCCGTGAATCTGAAATTCACGCCCGTGAATCTGAAAGTAAAGACTTACCAAAAAATATAGAGACGGGTACGGTATTTTCGCTAAGTATTATCAGATGTGTTCCCAAAGTGACCAAAAACCGTTCGATTACGAATCCAACGGGTTTTGGTCACTTTGGGAACACGTCTGATAATACTTAGAGAAAATACGTAGAGATAATAATGGTTCGTTCTCATGGTAATAAACCCTACAAGGAAATATCGATAAATCTAGTCTTCACCCGCAAATAAAATAATGAATCGAATAATAAATAGGGACGAGGATTATCAATCTTGCAGAGGCTACCTACCCGCCCCATACAATTGCATAGCCCTTTGGCAGAAGCACATCGTGGTGCGCGGGGAAGACGAGAACCCTACCAAGGATCCCCACTATGGACTCACTCGCCCCAACAAGCGGTGCGAGTTGCATAAGGTCCTCATATGCATGGTGGAGTATGGAGAGGCTGGCGTGCAACCATTAGAGTTTCCTTTCGATTGGTTCCCAATGCTCGACCACTACGCTATCCTCAACCGCACGCAGGGTGCGTGGGTATGGTGCGAGGAGAGCGCAACCACTCGCATCGTTTTCCACGACCATGGAAACGCCGAGGATGGGAAAATAAAATCGACAGATATCTTCACCTCCCTTGTGTCGTACAAGTTGTGCGCTAAGTGCGCTAAAACATGTCAAAGGATGGTGCAGCCTCTCGAGAGGCACGAGCGCAATGCAAGTTTGAATATTTATGAACGTTTGAACGTCGAGTTCGAGCTAATATAGAATATAACGAATTAGCACAGACTAGTAACGATAACGAGCAAGTAAAACAAATAATATTCGTTTGCAAAAACAAGTAATAATATGCATAAACTTGTAAATGTTCATGTTTATTCACCTATTGAGCTAGTGTCCAAGCATGGCATACACGTCTTGAAAGTAAAGCATTTTGTAAGCCTATTATGTACGCTTTCGCTTGGCTTGTTCCTTCCCTACGGGTCCCTTCGCGGCTTTGTCTAAGGCTTTCTCAACATCGCGTGCCAAAACCTTCAGGACTTTCTTATGCTCCTCGTCCACCGTGTTGGTGAGGTCTGTGCCCGCTAGAAAGTACTTCACGAACTCCTTCGTAACGAAGTCGAGATAACCCCAATGTAAGGCCGAGTTCACGGGGTTCAGCTGAACATCAGGGTCGTAGGACGCCACGCCCTTCAACGCCAAGTTGGCGGAGAACACCACCCGGGGCGTGCCATCCGCGTTGGTCACCCCTTGGTGTACCCCTCCCACCACCGCGCAGTCGCCCAATCCCACTTTATCCTTTCCCCCAACGTTCGTCGCATACGCGTCGAGGGTTTCCTTCGAGAGCATGAGGGCTCGCTGCTCGTGGAATTGGACATCGCAGTTGAGTTGCAACCTCTCTTGCGTCGATTGGCCTAGGAGCTCAACCGACGCGTCGAAGGACGGTGTTGGTGCACAACACAACCTTGTTGGGGATGATGGGCCAAGGTAGGCCACAATGGCCAAGTGATGAGGGCGTTCGGTGAGAGGTTGGTTAAGTGGCTGGTCCAAGTGCCAAGGTTGCCACCCGGTAAGGGTGGAGAGGACCGTATTAGGCGCCCCCTGAATCTCCCGAACGAGATTGTCGTTGATTAAGAATGCTTGATTCTCGATTGTGTACTCCTTACGAAGATTTTCCATAACCTTCGTTTCCAACTCGTGTACGAAGACGTTCAAGTGCTTTCGATCTTCGTCCGTGAGATATTGCTCGTAGAAGTCGGTCTGCACTTTCCCCCCCCCGTGTTTCGCGGACTCGTGAAACACCTCCAGCTTTCCTCCAGTGAGGGTTACCACCCCAGGAGGAAGATTTTTCCAGTCCGGGACCTTGTTCACGGCCTCCCTCCACATACACGAATACCGCCTTTCCAGATGTTCTCGCGACTCGTCTGGTAAAGACACCACGAAGGTGTTAGCGAAACCTATAGCTCGCGTACGGTCAAAGTCGTCCAAAAATGTTTCCTTGACGGCAGGCTCTTTCTTTTTTTGTTGACCGCTGCATTTTGCGCATCTCAACTCGCCCTTGCCTCTTTTAGATCGTGTGCATGGTTTGCCCGCGTGGTCCATAGTCGAGGGATCTTGTCTACATTCAATAAGCTTTCCCATCTTGTTTAATTGGCCACATTCGCAACGTGAAGCTTGATTCGAAGCCATATTTGTTTAAAGATCGGGTTAGGTATTAGGCTTTGGTAGGTTTACTAAACGAGGAAGTCGCTACACTAGCCCGGAATTCACGGCCGTGAATTTCAGATTCGCGGCCGTGAATATCAGATTCACGGCCGTGAATCGCGGGTGCAGGGCGTTCGGGAGGGGAGGGACCTGTATGGTATTTTCTCGAAGTATTATCAGATGTGTTCCCAAAGTGACCAAAAACCGTTAGATTCGGAATCGAACGGTTTTTGGTCACTTTGGGAACACGTCGCAAAATACTTCGAGAAAATGCCGAACAAATTCACAGGTCGTCGGTCATAGCGCGTGTTCAGGTGTTGTCACCAAGCCCACATCAGCACTCACATAAACGTACGTAGCCCCTCCCGAACCCCATGCACCGTATGGTTTAGGCCTTTCCGAACGCAGTGCAGCCGCGATTCACGGCCGTGAATCAGATATTCACGGCCGTGAATTTCGGGCTCAAGATAATACTCTATACTGAAAAGACTTGTACGGTATTTTCTCTAGGTATTATCAGATGTGTTCCCAAAGTGACCAAAAACCGTTCGATTCGGAATCTAACGGTTTTTGGTCACTTTGGGAACACATCTGATAATACTAAGCGAAAATACCATACAGTATTTTCTCTAGGTATTATCAGATGTGTTTCCAAAGTGACAAAAAACCGTTCGATTCGGAATCGAACGGTTTTTGGTCACTTCGGGAACACATCTGATAATACTTAGAGAAAATACCATACAGTATTTTCTCTAGGTATTATCAGATGTGTTCCCAAAGTGACAAAATACCGTTAGATTCGGAATCGAACGGTTTTTGGTCACTTTGGGAACACATCTGATAATACCTAGAGAAAATACCGTACCCGTCTTGTAAATTTACCGTAACAACTTGAGGTAATTTATCATATTAAACGCAACAAAAAAATGGCCGCAACCGTGGAGTGCACCCCTTGCAACTTTCGTAGAGCGAAAAAGGACGAAGAACATCTTATAGAAGCTGGGACATATTGGCTTGGGTTGGGCGACGGCCCGTACCCGCCTCTACAAGATCCACACGCGTACCAATGTTTGACGCGCGTTTCGGAGCGGTGCCAAGTGCATAAGGCACTTGTGAAAATGAAGGAATACGGGGAAGAGGATCAAGTGGAAGAATTCGCATCGCCTTGGCGTATTTTATCGATGCTTGGACCCCGTCCCGAAAGGCAAAGCAAGTTGGAAAATTATTGGGTGTGGTGCAACGAGATCGCAAGCATGCGACTCGTTTTCCTCGAGACGTATTTAGGCGTGAACACTGAGTACAAGGGAATTCGGAACTATAACGGGCTTGTTGAAAAATACAAGTCTTTTCACGTGTGTAGCAAGTGCGCGCGGCTATGCCAAAACCTATGTCGTGGTTTGGAGAAGCCATCTTTACGCTCTGGACGCCAAGGGCCTCAAGACCTTTTGACGGTCTCTTTCGAGTTGTTGTGAAAGAAGCACAATGCAATTTTATGAACACAAGCTAGCAATAGAACACTTTGTAATATATGTATGTTAATACATGTTCATTCGCTATTAATTATATGTTTGCATGTGTCTACGGGTACAAGCAAACTGTGCACGTGAACAAGCCATCTGGAACTCGTGTGAGAGGAGGAATCATACAATGCATGTGGTACCCCTTGTCACAACCATCGCACACTAGCATTTTGCTTGCATAAGTCGCCTTAATGCATATCTCGCACTTCAAGGAGTGCGAGACGGTTTGGGAGCTCATGACCTCACGGTCCATTGCGTCCTCCTCAATAGCGTCACTTGCTTACGTTTTTTCCCCGCTAGCCTCTTCAACTTGCCGGTGATCTTGCCAAGGGGTTGTCGCCGAAGTGCAGAAGTAGGTTTCATTGGTCGGCCAGCTTTGGGAATCCGACCGATCAAGTCGAGCTGTTTTTCCAAAGGTGCTTTGAACTTTCCTTTGAATAACCCCACTGCCACCACGTCCGCGCACACACCACTTTCGTAGAACTCAGGGCAGTTGCACGTGTAGTGCACATAATCAGTCGGGGTTGTTGAAGCCTGCACAAGCACGAAGGAGGCATATAGGGAGACGAACTCGTTGAACGTCGTCACATTGGCGGGGGGGTTCACGGGATCACGGATAAGTGATAGGAACTCAGCGGCCATAACAAGTATTTCTTTCCGTTTGTCCGCGATGGTGACCGATTTCAGACTGTTGAAGGTCTTCATTGTAGGCAACACGAACACCATGGTCTCCTCGTCAGGTAGGTGGGGTAAGCGGGTCGCCTTGGTCATAAGTTCCATGACGTTGCTTTCCACCATGAGTAGGGCCTCCCGCCACATATCGTGTCGCACAATTGGACCAGTAGGCAAAGCATGTTCGCGCTCGAAAATAGTTTCGTTGCGAACATATTTCATAGCACTTTTATGAAACCGAGCCAGTTGTAGCTGTTTGCCGTTGCACAGAGCTGCCTTTGCCCACCGATTGTTGGACTCGGGGCTATTTTGCGTGGAAGGTTTGCCAGGAGGCATCGTCCCTAGCACCCAACCACTCCATTGGCCCCACCAAAAGTCCACGAACCACGAGCATATCAAGGTATGGCTCACGCGAGGTCGACTTTACACAAAACTTCCGATTTTCTAGATCGTGAGATAAATGCGATTGAAGTGTGCACTTAAGTATGGTTAAGTATGGGAGGTAACCGAGCGGTATCGGCCATAACTTTTCAATGCCTGGGTCAATTGTATACCCAGAGTGCGCAATATGTTTAGATTGGTTTAAGCGACATGTTTATCGAATAAAAATATTTTCCGAAGTTTTGTGTAAAGTCGACCTCGCGTAAGCCATACCTTGATATGTACTCCTCCTCCTCCTCGAAGGACAACATCAACAACTTGAAGGCTTCGGTGCGCACAGAAGTGAGCGTGATACGGTGAACACCGGTAACACCGGTCTTGAAGCTCTCGACGTTATTAGCGTCGTTAAACATGCTAGACTTTTCGTTGAGTTTCATCTTGCAGTGTGCCCAACATATGCCTTGTTTGACGTCCTCCACCATTATGATTTCGTCGTTAATGGTTTCGTCAACACGGTCTCCCCGCTCTAGGTGATTGAAGACGACCTGAGCGGTTTTGGGTAGGGACAAGTTTGCATTGTAAAACGCTAGGGAGTGGTCAAGCGTGTGAAGCTTGGGTTGCCACAAAACGCCAAAGGAAATGCGTATCGCCCGAAGGACGAGAAAGTCCACGAGCTCAGAGGCGAAGGCGTCCTCGTGGGACTTCAAGGCCATGTAGCCCATTCTGAAACGTTTATCCAACCAGCAAGTACCGCCGAACTCAACGGGAAAGCCGTTCCAGTTGGTCTTGTAGGTGTCGTCCCGAGAGCGGTGGTCGCTAGTGGACAAAACTTGAAGTAGTTCCCAAGTGGTGTAGATCACGGTCCAGCGTTTTCGTTTTTGTTGAAGTTGGTAGTCCTCAACAAGTTGCTGGTAGTTGCGTAAAAGCGCCCGAAGGTTTAGCTTGCCCTTGTAGAAATGCGACTTTTTGGTACTCCACCCGTGACATGCCAAAAGATTGGACGCGAGCTCCAGGAAGTGGGAACAACCGTCTGACGCCAAGAGTTTTTCAAATTCTTGCTGTAGGCGCCGTTCACAAACGGCTGGGTCCTCCCTCCACTTGTCATGCCGCCAAGCTACCATGATTTCCAAGCAAGAAGTTGCTTGGAAAATCAAGGGAGGTAAGTTGTTGCGTGAGTTATCCTTGTACGCAGGAACAACGGCGTAGCTTCCGTCTTGAAGAAGAACTTGGCCGTCAAACATGCACAACACCCCAGGGGTGTCGAGGTCCGTGATGGGGATGGCGAACAAGTTAGCTGTCACGCACTCGTGCATGTAGTTACCGTAGGTTTTAATATCTTCAGTTTCCCAAATTCGGTACTTATTGTTGTAGGCATAATTGCAGATTGTTGCGTAAGACGGTACTGTCGGGTGGTTGAGGTCGTCCTTCATTTCTAGGAACACGGACTTTGGCCCCTTGCCCATCTTCAAGTGCGTGTCCAAATAGGTTTTTACTCGAGGGTTCAAGCCTTTGTTGAAGAATCCCGCGTGATCGTGTTCTCCACTCTGGAACAAGTCACAACAGTCGTCCGAGGTTTGCATGATTTTGAAAAACGCTTGACAACCGCTGGACTTGTACAACGAGCACTTAAACTTGTGTGTAATATTGCCCGTTTTCCTAGCTATGTGAGGTTTGTCCGCCTTGGAGAAGCCTTCAGAACACACCGCTGTAATCTTTTGGATACAGCTATCCCAAGATGAAGCACTTAGCAAGGCCACCCACTCTTTACGCTCGTGCGTCCGTGTCCGCTTGCGCGTAGGGAGTTCATCAATTTCATTCTCGGGATCGGAATCCTCATAAACTTCTCGTCCATCCTTCCCGGGGCTAGTGAACTGCAAATTTTCCTCCTCCTGGTCCTCCATGGCTGTGAAGTGTTGGGGAGTGTGCTAGTCAAACTGCTTGTAAATTTTTTTGGCGCTCGATTGAATTAAGCATGGTTACATGTGACATATAATCTATTCCCCAAAAACAGATCGAAATTTCTATTCCCCATTTTGGAGTTTTCTATTCCTCGATAACCTTTTTAGCATAATGATTCGGGAATAGAAAACTCCAAAATGGGGAATAGAAATGTCAATCTGTTTTTGGGGAATAGGTTTGTGACACATGCATATGCGTCTAAAATTTTGCGTTTAAATTTTTAATAAAGCGTTAAAATTTCCCCCCCACCCATCTGTTCACTTTCGTTTTGCAAACATGAGGAAGCCTCCGAAAAAGTACACTAGGGTGTGCCTTTCTTGCGATAATGGCGGGCGTCGTTGTACTAGACATGCCACGCGTGTTCACCGCACAAAGGAACACCCTTTCTTCCACTTAACCGCCTTAAACGGCACAGGGCTTGATACCTATGTCGAGAATTGTGGCTTTCGATTCAAGCATACAGAGTCGGCAAAGGTATGGGAAAGTCAAGATAGGGACCGTACCCCTATTTGGGACTTTCAAAACGATTATGTGTATATAGAACACACGGAGGGTATGTCTTGGGGCAAGCTTGTTCCAAGTCGAGGGAACTTCAACTACCTACCTTGCCAACGACACTTGCTTACGGGCTCGTTTCCTCCATTTCATTACAATAACGTCGTCGCGAACTGGCAAATGCAAGACATTATGCAGCCGTTCCTAAACGTGCTTATGTCGAAGCGTGCGTTCAACGCTCAGTCCCTATCCCGAGCTTTGTATTGGTTTTGCTTGCTTGCATGCCGTGAGCATCGCAGTGCGCACTATTGTTGTGCGGGCTCGCAAATTACTATCCGGCAGAAAGGTACTACACTTTGCAAGCTTTGCAACTCTTGCGCTACTATGATCTTAGCGCATGACAAGTTTGCCGCTCTTCGGTGTGAATGGTGTTCTATTAATACGGATACAGGAGTGAGTTCAACTAAGTTTTGTCGGGTAGACTGTGGAGAGGGCTTGAGCCCGGAATACTTTGAAGACAACTTCTCCCCACGGATACTAGTTCTTTAGATATAGGTAGGCGGCCAAAATATAGGATCTTCCTTCTTCTGTGTACGATCGTACATTTTGTAGAAGGTTACACAATAGCGCACTCCTATGAAGCCCGCAGAATTGATCCTATGCTTGCACCTTGCGTCCGATTTAAACACTTTATGCGTGTCAAAAAAACACTTCACTTCGTCGTTGTACGGCGACTCTACCTCGTAAACGGCATTTTCAAACCTCCCTAGGAATATGTTGTATTGGTGCGACACGTCGCGCTTGTCTGTGTGCCTACCAACCTCGCACATGTCGCTCATCATGCACGATACGTACAAACACCAATCCCCGTGGACGCCGTGGTAATTCGCATCAATACACTTCAATAGTTCCCCAGCTAGCATAAAGATCTCCTTCTTCCAATATGGGTTGCTCTTCGAAACTAGAGGGTCGTCTAGATATACGCCTCTGTTCTTGAAAAAAGGATGCTTCAAGCTAAACGCAGACGTCCCGTCCTTCTTCTTGGCGAATCCCCACTGTTGCGCAGTTCTCCCCATGTTGAACCACCAACCAAGATTCCAACCCACCTTCGGAGCCGCGCCTTCTTCTTCATCGCGGTCGTCCTTTTTGTCGCGCCTCTCGATGCGCTTGCACGTTTCAGCATGCAACACGGATTCTAGCTCTCCGCACAACGCTTTGAACCTAGGCGAGTCGCTAATTGGAAGTCGCGTGCGCCTGTTTCCGCGATTCCCACAATATTATCCCTCTAGTCAAGAAAGAGGCCACGGTAAAAGCTTCACCATCATACATATAAGGTGCGTTCCCCTTGCTTTCCATTCCCTTGTAAAGATGTGTGTGGAACTCTTGGGCTTTTGTTGCTATCATTTCTTTCGCTTCTTCTGAGTTGAAAAAAACGTACCACGCTTCCACGTCTCCTAAGCTGCGGTCATACCCGGGGTATTTCGCAGGGGGTAACAAGATCTTCAAAGCTAACTTGTTAAAACATTCAGCTCTGTTATCTCCCACCACTGGTCGCTCGAAAGAATGCAACAATTTCAAGCATACCACGGACGCCTTTGAATTAAGGCAAGCTGCTAATAACGGTTCGCACAAACCTCTAGCATAAGGTAAAGACGACACAATTACGTCAATCTTCGGTTTGAAAAGTTCCCAGTCTATTATTGCTAAATCAAGTTTTCTTATCCCTTTTGCAGGCTTGTGATCGCTCAGGAAAATTGTCTTGGGCTTGAACGCCACAAGATTCTCGTAAACATATCGCGGTGCTTGTCCGCAGCAGAAATCAAATATCCTTAGGCCTTTGAAACTTTCTTTGAAAAAAGCTAGTAGTGGTGTGTATTGCCCTTTAAGAGTGGGATAAAAACTTGTAGACTTGCAACATTTGCGTGGTAAATCAATTGCAAATGGATAACTTGAAAGGCGCGCACACCTCGTTGATAGCGCACTTCGCTTTCTTTTTGTTGGCATTTTGTGTGCCACTTCTGCCTCTACATCTTGCAACTCCTCATGCTCAAGCTCTATCTCTAGCTCTGGTTGGGGCATCTCCACATGCGTTGCCTCCTCCTCCGGTACTTCATCCAACTCTTGAGCCTCTGACACCTTCTCAGATATCGCGCATCTTGTTATCTTGTCTACCCACTTGTCGAATGCGAGAACTCGACTATGCTTGGCACAACATGTGCCAACACCACATGTCGTGCCAAGCGCGGCGCTCTCCACAGGGCGAACCATCAACAGTGCTTTGAACACCAATGATATTCCCCCCTGGTTAATCGAATACGTATCGTTGAAAATATACCCACAATACGCTTCGAAAATCGTTGTCAAGTCTACGCGTCCGTAGTCGTAGCCTGTTTTCCCATCCTTATACTTAACACCTTCTGGCCAAAACTCTGGCTTGCTATCGCCTAACTTCGCGTATGGTCCTAATAAACGCGCGAGTACTTTGCGAAAATCTTGTAGGCTAGGCTCTTTCGCATCGCATATATCGTTACACTTTTCTTTACGCATATTTTCGTTTCGATTTTATGTAGGAACGAACCTTACTTTTCGCTAAGTATTGTTAGATGTGTTCCCAAAGTGACCAAAAACCGTTCGATTAGACGGTTTTTGGTCACTTTGGGAACACGTCTAACAATACTTAGAGAAAATGCCAGATAGGTCGTCGAGAATAGCGCGTGTTGTCACCATGCCGACTTCCTAACTCACATTAACATCCCGAACCCCATACACCGTGCACGGTGTAGGCCCTCCCGAACGCAGCGCAGCCGCAATTCACGGCCGTGAATCGGAAATTCACGGCCGTGAATCTGAAATTCACGCCCGTGAATCTGAAAGTAAAGACTTACCAAAAAATATAGAGACGGGTACGGTATTTTCGCTAAGTATTATCAGATGTGTTCCCAAAGTGACCAAAAACCGTTCGATTACGAATCCAACGGGTTTTGGTCACTTTGGGAACACGTCTGATAATACTTAGAGAAAATACGTAGAGATAATAATGGTTCGTTCTCATGGTAATAAACCCTACAAGGAAATATCGATAAATCTAGTCTTCACCCGCAAATAAAATAATGAATCGAATAATAAATAGGGACGATTGCATGCGACAGATGTCGGGTTGCATGCCACAGAGGCCAGGTTGCATGCGACAGAGGCCAGGTTGCATGCGACAGAGGCCAGGTTGCATGCGACAGATGTCGGGTTGCATGCCACAGGGGCCAGGTTGCATGCGACAGAGGCCAGGTTGCATGCTACAGATGCTAGGTTGCATGCTACATACGCCAGGCTGCATGCCACGGAGGCCAGGTTGCATGCTACAGATGTCTGGTTGCATGCTACAGAGGCCAGGTTGCATGCGACAGAGACCAGGTTGCATGCTACATATGCCAGGTTGCATGCTGGTGACGGGTGGTTGCATGCTGCAAGGGCCTTGTTGCATGTCGGTCACAGCTGTATGAAGAAATAATTGATGACAAGGCAGATTTCAGGAGAAGATCTGCAATGACAATAATTATATTGAGGATCTGGTGGATTCCAGAAAAAGATCTGCAATGGCAATATCGTGATCTGCCTGATGATTGGTGGAGGAGTACCAGAATCAGGCATATATGTGCACATGATTGGTCGATGGCAGATGTCAATACAGGAATCCTGCTAGTGATTGTTAGAGAGCAACATGTTGAAAGGGAAGCTTGGAAAAGTGGACCTCAGTTAGTGTTGATCAAGAGAATGAATTAAGGACAAGTCTTACATGTTAGTGTTAGGCTGTATGCCAAGAGTGAACATAAGGATATATATGTATTAGGTTTGAGATCAGACATTATATCGGAAAAGTGATTGTAATTCTAGGCTAGAAGCCAGAGTTTGTCATGCAATAAAACAGTGGAATATAAGACTGTGAAGTTAATATTACACACCAAAAACAGCAGAAAATATAAAAAGAAAGAAATAAAGAAAATAAGGAGGAAAATAAAGAAAAGAAATGTGTTTAGGTTATCAGGAGTGTGCCTGGTACAAATTGGTATTCAGATGTTGAATACGTTCTACGGACCTTTGGGATCTGCGAGTGGGATTTTGTGGATGGCGACTTTTGTGTTTGCGTTTTGAGCTGACTCTGCTTGCGTTCGACGGCTCAAATTGCGCGCGTTACGTGCACTGAAAACACGGAAAAGTTTCGCTACGGGATCTTCTTTGTGAAGGGTTTGGTTGAGATCTGCGTCGGATTGCTTTTTCTTAAGGCTCTGGGCGAGATTTGTGACTTGATCTTGAGAATGTCCGAAGCTGGTCCACTCCGACGGCTATAAAGCTGGCAAGATATGCGCGTAGACGTCTTTAGTGGACCCGCGTTCTCGCTTTTTGCTGGATGTTGTTCAGATGTTGCGGATGCTCAGATTGGTGATCTTGGATGCCGGCAGAGGCTTAAGTATGGGGGGGGAAAGTGAGCTCTTCTCAGTAACATAACTAAGCAAAGCCGCCGGAGGTTATTGTCAAAAAGTACAAATAAAAAGTATCTTTTTAGTTTGTTAACAATCTGAGCAAGTTTGGGGCCAGATCTTGTATCCTCACCAGCTGCTAAAAATAGCCTATCAGCCTTAAGTATGGTGGAAGTACCTCCCACCTTCTAGGGAAGTTCCTTATACCTTCTGGCTAAGTTCTCTACAGCTTTTGGCAGTATTTTGGCTCTACTGGACTGGTATTCTTGGAATTAATTTCTGGAAACGCCATACGACCATATTTGACACTGTCATAGTTGTCATATTGTCATAACTGTCATACGGTTGACCGACAGTTGACTTTTGATGTTTTCGTCTGGACCTTCGCCCCCTTCCACAACCGCCATGGACCCTTCCACCACCGCCTTCCCTCTGACCCCCTTAGATCCCTCTCCACCAACCGCTTCCACCGCACCGGGACCTTCGGGCCCTTCCACCACCACCTTCCCCTTGACCACCTCCGACCCCTCTCCACCGATCGCTTCCATCGCAAGGGTCAGTACTGGGCAGGCTGTCGACGTTTATCAACCTGTTCCGGACGTGCCCTTCGGCGTGCCCATCAGCGCGCCCGTCAGCATGCAACCGGGCATGCAACCCGGCATGCAACCTGGCATGCAACCTGCAACATATGCCAGGTGGCATGCAACCCAGCATGCCTCAGAGCCATTTTGTGCACGCCCCCTCTCAAACCTTCCCTTTTATGTTTCATCAACAAGAGGTCGGTTGGAGCGGCATGCAACAACATGCAACGGGCGTGCAGCCGCATGCAACCAGCATGCAACCGCATGCAACCAGCATGCAACCGCATGCAACCAGCATGCAACCGCATGCAACCAACCGCATGCATGCTGCATGCTCCAGTATGCCCCAGACATGCCATATGCCCCCAGTAGGCCGTCTCCGCCTTTTGGAATGGCTCTCCACTATGCCACAGGCTCGCCAACCCATGCCCCAGGCGTGTTGACACATGCCCCATACACGCCCGCGCCGATGTCGACCACCTACGGGGATCCATGGACACTACCCGCTTATTTTCCACCGCCTCCACCTCCGGTATATGGAGCTGACCCTGCGTCGGAGGCACGAGCTAGAGAATGGTGGGCAGCGCGAGAGCGCATGGCGACTGCGGAGCGGGCGGTGGCGACTGATATGAGAGTGGTCCCCAACGACTGTATCCGACACCGCCGATGGAACCGACTCCCCACATCGACACTTCTCCTGACGAGGGTGTGGTAAACCACCAGCCGCATCATCGTCGCCGTGCTTCGGGTCCGGAGACTCTTGGGAGAACCTTGCCAATACACACGGAGCCTCAAGACGTGGTGACAGAGGACCTCTCTCGAGCTCACGCGTCTCAACCTGGGAGCACTACATCCGGCTCCGGCTATGAGTCTGCAGCGGGTACTCAGCATAGTCGCAGACGACGAGAACGGCGTCGCAAGTTGGAGAAGCATCGGAGGAAGGAGTTGACGGACCAGGAGGTGTTGCAGCGGGTGGTGCGCGCTGAGACCGCTCGGTTCCTTGCGGAGACCGAGGCGGGGAGCTTGCGCGATCGGATGGCTCAGCTGGAGGCTGCTACAGCGGAGGGCGAGGTGGCCGAGGAACGGCGTCTGACAAGAAGACGCCGGGCAAGCTTGGACACCCCTGTGGTGTGCGGGGCTGGTGGGGGCCAGCCGCAGCATGCAGCGGGAGCGGCTGAGCATGCAACCAGCTCGGCAGAGCATGCAACACAGCATGCAACACGGCCGGCTTCGCATGCAACACGCCCGGCTTCGCATGCAACCAGCTCAGCTTCGCATGCAACACAGCATGCAACCCGCCCGGCTGAGCATGCAACACGCCTCGCCCAGCATGCAAGTCGACCGGCTGAGCATGCAACGGGCCCGTCTCAGCATGCAACACGCCTCGACCAGCATGCAACACGCCTGGTACCGCATGCAACCAGTGGGTTCCAGCATGCAACCAGCGCCTCCCAGCATGCAACCAGCGGGGGACAGCTTGCCTTGGGCTGGCAGGATGAGAAGTCGCACGCCGCCGATGAAGAATCACAAAGCCGGAGTAGCGACTATAAGGACACGGAGGACGACCCTGGTGACGACCCTGGAGATGACCCTGATGGTGACCCGAGTGGGGGGGCGGGACCGTCGACGTCAACTACACGGCTGTTAGTGGTCACTCCCCAAGGGGATTCCTTGTGGGTGCCCCCGGGTGAATTGGCCACTACAGCGACGTTACCCGAGATCACCTCAGACTCGCGCCATGGTCTGTCGGCAGCCCTGAAGATCTGTGACAATCTTGGGCTGAGTCCTACTCGATACATTCTGAGCGGGGCCGGCGGTACCTCTTTCCCCGAGATACGTCCGCTGCACACCACCGAGACCTCCACCTACGCCCTCTTGGTGGACCGCTCGGTGGCAGAGGAGTCTATTCGAGGCACGAGGCGTCCCAGAATTCCGTCACAATGGTACCAATGCCCGAGACGACCGGTGGTGGACGCCTTCACGGAGTCGGAGGCGGAGACCTACGAGCTGGATGGGCTACAAGCCTGGGTGGAGGTATGTGCTGCTCCATGGTACTTGGCTGCATCGTTTGGGCCGCCTCCTACGATGTCCCAACCCCCGTTGCAGACTGACCCCTCCACCTTCCCAGCTCCTTCACATCGACTCTCAGCCGATGCCGCGACCTTCACCCCGACGGTGGCTCATACGGCAGTGGCGGGACCACCGGCCGGGGTTGCACGAGCTCCGGAAGACCCGATGGCAATGTTCACCCCTGACGACCGCTCTTACCAGACCGCGATCAAGAACGAGAGCTCGCTCTTGAGGGGCATCTACAAGTTGGTGGAGGACCTCCCGGAGTTCCCCGGCGATCACTACACGAAGGGCCGGGCCATGGATGACCTTGAGGAGTTCTCTGTGGCGGTGAATGCGCTTCTGGAGCACATGACGGTGATTGCGGCGCTCACTACTCCCAGCTTTCGGCGTGAGGCGCAAGGACGCAACCAGCTCAGCGTCTCCACCTTGCTATGGATGGTCAAGAGCGCCAAGTTGGCCAAGGCCCAGAAGCTGTACGTCGAGGAGATGGCGCCAGGAGGCAGCGAAGGAGAGGCGTGGAAGGCGAGGTACGCAACGGTGCCACGGTTCATGGGCGACCTTGCCTTGTCGGTGGACATCACCACGGACGCCCTGAAGCGGCTGAAGTCGGAGCTACTCTCAACGAGGCAGCGATCGGAGGAGAAGACCGGTGCCTTCTACACCCGCATCACCACCCGAACCGCGACTGTCAACTTTGTGGCGGACTCAGTACGGGGTTGCGGCAAGGTTACCAAACTGGAACTTCTCGAGCTCTTTTGGGGTGGACTACGACACAGCGTTCAAGTGGGTTCCAAGCTGGCGGATCTGGGGCTGGACACCAGTCACCCGGAGCAGTGGGAAGATGAACAACGTCGACTCGGACGGTCCGACACCTCCGCCATCTTGAAGGTTCGTTCCGTGGCCACGGAAATTGAGACGGCTAAGGTGATGGAGGACGCGGTTCTCCGCGACACCATCGCCCGTAAGGTGGCGTTGGAGATGGGACACCGACAGCGGCAAGTCCCACCACGCAGCACCCCGACTGGTCGGTCTAGGTGGCCCCCGAGGAGGCCTGCGTTGGCGGCACTCACGTGGGAGCCGAAGACTGCCGGGGGCGACTCGGCAACAGCGGTCCCGGTGACCGTAAGCACGGCGGCGACCCAAGGATCCCGACCGGCACCTGCGGTGAGGGAGCGGCCCTGTTTTGCATGTGGCAGTCTCGAGCACTTGGTGGCCAATTGCACAGACGAAAAGAAGTTGGCAATCTGGAAGGCCAACGCCCCGGCACGGTTGGCGCGAAGGCCAGGGCAAGTGGCGGCTTGCGTGGAGGTCATTGAGGAGAGAGTCGAGGAGGATTCCCTCAACCCCGAAGAGCTTGAAACGATGGAGGAGATCCTCGCTCTGGCGGATGCTGACGTGGACCTCTATGGGGATCTGTGTGCCCTGTGTGACATCACGAGCACCGAGGATCCAGCTTTTCGGAGTGGGGAGCCGACAGGGGCTCCCGGGCAAGAGGAGTAAATCTCCATCGACCCCGTGGACAGAGGCAGCCCTATACCAATGTGGCAGCCCGTCCTTCATGGCCCTCGCGGACGTCACGTGACGAGGCCACCGCCTGTACCCCGACAAAGCCCGTCTCACTGCGAGCGCTGCATGCCCCAGTGAGCACAGAGGCTTCATCAGACTCGCCCCATGGTGTGGCCGCACGGCCCCCCTCCACCGTCAGCCCGAGGCCCCGTTCATCACGGATTGCCTTCAGTGGCCGAGAGCGCGCACGGCGCGCAACCATTTTGAGCAGACGACCCCTTTCAGTGGAGGATCCCCCCCCTGCTCGGGGATCATTGACTCCGCCGATAACCCCACCGACAGCACATCCTTGTTGGGAGACTTACTGTGCCGAACACGGTGTCCCAATTGACCGCGGTAATGTTGATGGACCTCCCCCACGTATCCGAGCTCATCACGCGGCACCAACAGTTCAGCCCAGCGACTACAAGGATCTGCACCTAGCTGCACCGGGGGCCTCCGAGGTGTACCAGAGTTCCCTGGCGGATCAGCGTAGGCGGTTGACATCGTGGAGCTGGAGAAGTCCGGCCGGGGCTACCTCTGAAAGTGTCCTACTACTGTACGACAACTACGCATGACCCTCAAGAAGAAGTCCCCGGCAGAGGCACACAAGATGGCTGAGCGCAGTCGTCGCCATGCTACACGACGTCCCGCGACTACACCCTTCAGCCGTCGCCAACGGAAGTACGAGTTGGACGAGCTTATACTTGCCCGCTTGCGTGGTCGCATGGGCGGCACATTGGGCTTGGCCTGGGCAGAGTTGAGCCCACGCGAGCAGCGTCGGGCTGTGGAGCAAGAATACGGGCCGAAGACTAATGTACCTCAAGAAGGCCGACCTTGGGAGACGACTGGGCTCCGTCGCCTTCGACGGCGTCAAGCGTCGGCGGCGATATCAATACAGCAAGCCTATCGCTTGTGGCGACGTCGGCGGGCACAACGAGCGCAGGACACCCCCTTTGACTCCCATGCGCTCAAGACGGCCTCCACATGGACCACGGCAGTCCAGCGGGTCAGACAGTGCGGCAAGGCGATTGTGCAGGCTGTGTTCGGACGTGTTCGACGAGCACACCCACCTCCCAATCCTGCTCCCCTCAAACCAGACGAGACAGTTCTCGCGGCAACTCTGGGATCGAGCCCCTCGGACCTAACCCACAGCACGGACGAGTCCGAGATGGAGATTCATTGCAGCCAGTACCGGTTGCAGCAACACCGTGAGCAGTCCTCGGAGGAGGATACGCCTACCCGTCGTTCGAAGCCTTCGAGGAGTGGGAGGAAACGTACGACCTGGGACAAGCGGATGAAAGCCTGGAGGAAGAATGAAGCTGCACGTCTTGCGGCTTGGGAGGCTGCGCGTCTTGCTGCTTGGGAGGGTCTGAGCACGACCCAGCAACCGGCGGGCGAGTCTGAGCACCTCGAGGAGGAGCTGAGTATGACCCAGCAACTGGCGGGAGGACCTAACAGCCCACGCCGGCATGCAACTCGACCGGCTGAGCATGCAACGGGCCTGTCTCCGCATGCAACACGCCCCAACCAGCATGCAACCAGCGCCTCACAGCATGCAACCAGTCCGGTTGAGCATGCGGCCAGCTCGCATGAGCATGCAGCATGCCTTGCTGAGCATGCAACCAGCCGGCCTGCGCATGCAACCAGTGGGTCTCAGCATGCAACCTGCCTCGCTGAGCATGCAACCAGCTCGCCTGAGCATGCAGCATGCCTTGCTGAGCATGCAACCCGCCCGGCGGAGCATGCAACCCGCATGCCTGAGCATGCAACCAGCTCGCCTGAGCATGCAGCGTGCCTTGCTGAGCATGCAACCAGCCGGCCTGCGCATGCAACCAGTGGGTCTCCGCATGCAACCTGTCCAGCTTCGCATGCAACCGGCCAGCCTGAGCATGCAACATGCCTTGCTGAGCATGCAACCCGCCCGGCTGAGCATGCAACACGCCTCGCCCGGCATGCAACACGCCCGGTTCAGCATGCAACCAGTGGGTCTCAGCATGCAACCTGCCTCGCTGAGCATGCAACCAGCCCGGCTAAGCATGCAACCTGCCCAGCTGAGCATGCGACACGCCCGACTGAGCATGCAACCAGTCAGCCTGGGCATGCAACCGGCTCCGCCAAGCATGCAACATGCCCCGCTGAGCAGGCGACGCGCCTGGCCCAGCATGCAACGCGCTCGGCCCAGCATGCAACCGGTGGGTTCCAGCAGCTGGAAAGCGGATCAGACAGCGACTCTACACATGTCAGCGCTACCGACAGTGGCATTACCCACGTCAGCGCCACCGACAGCGACACGACGCACGTTAGCGCCACCGACAGCGACACAACGCATGTCAGTGCCACCGGCAGCGACACCACTCACGTCAGCGACACCAACAGTGACACCACTCACGTCAGCCCCACTGATAGTGATACCACTCACGTCAGTGTCTCGACCAACGCCACCACGTACGTCAGTGCCACTGAACACGGTAGTGGCGAAGAACACGAGTGCAACGCCTTGGTGGACGAGGCTGCAACCGCTTTGAGTTCTCACCCAATTGAAGATGCTCTTAAATGTAAGCGTGTTCAACTGGATGGGGGGGTGCGCTGGAAAGCAAACACTCGAACAGGGACACTCTTGGCACACACACTGTCAGCGGTGCGGGACGAGGAAGGACCCTTACTCCTGGTGTTCTATGCCTACCTTCGTGGACATCGAGTAAAGGTGCTGGTGGACTCAGGCGCCTCGGACAACTTCATCTCGGCGGAATGTGCCCGCACCTGTGACTTGACAGTGCGCTCAGGGACGCCAATGAAGGTCACACTGGCAGATGGATCTGTAAAGACCGCTGGAGAGGTGGCGTACACCAAGTTCACCGCGCACACGGCGGCGGGAGTAAACTACTGCGAGAAGCGAATGGCTCTGCGAGTCTTGCCGCTAGGAATCCAAGTGGACGTGGTGTTGGGGGGTAAGTGGCTTCGCAGTCTCTCCCCGGTCACGTTGGATTATGCCGGTCACGGTTCCGTATCCTTCAACACGCGAGCAAATGGTGGAGGACAGCAACGGGTGACACTCGCGGGCTGTAGTCCGGGGATGGGTCAGGGCAAGGCCCAAGGCGCGGGGCTGATCGATGAGGTATTCTTGACGGCAACGCAGCTGAAGCAGCACCTCGTCCACGCCGAGACCAGGCGCCTGGCCGGGGATGAAGAGTCACAACCTCAGTGGCTCATGATGGCCGCGCGCGGGGACGACCATGAGGCAGCCTTTGCGGCTACCGCTGCTGAAGTACCGTCACCTGCCACCCCCGTGGAGAAGGAAAGACCCCGTCAAGATACTCGAGATGCACCGGTAAGCAGCACGTGGAAGCAGCGCTTTGACGCCTTCTTTGATAAGTATCTAGATACCCTGTGTGCAGCTCTACCGGAGGCCTCCAAGTTGCGTCGTACTGAGGAGGACAAGGCCCGCATCGATCGCAAGCCGGACGCGGAGGGTGGACCACCATGTAGGCGTCCATACAAGATGACCGCTGAAGAGCTACGCCAGTTACGTGAACGCATCGAGCAGCTCATGAAGAAGGGTTACATCCGGCCGTCGTCAAGCCCGTACGCGGCCCCATGTCTGATGGTACCCAAGCCTGGTGATCCGAAGACATTGCGTCTGGTGGTGGATTACCGACAATTGAATCAGCAGACGGTGCGGGACCGGTATCCACTACCGGACATCCAACTGATGTTTGACGAGATGCAAGGGGCAGCGTTCTTCTCCTCCTTTGACGCGGTGGACGGATTCTGGCAAGTGCCAATGGCCGAGGAGGACGTGGAGAAGACCGCGTTCACCACCCAGATGGGGGCCTACGAATGGTTGGTGATGCCCCAGGGCCTGCAGAACTCTCCATCTCAGTATCAGCGGCGAATGCAGCGTGCACTCGGTCATCTTCCCTTTGTACGGATTTTTATCGACGATGTGGTGGTCTTCTCACGCACGGTGGAAGAACATTACGACCACGTACGTCAGTTCTTCTAGTCGAGAAAAAGGGGTATACCTGAAGGCATCCAAGGCGCAGATGCTGAAGGAGTCTCTACGGTTCTTGGGCCACACTCTATCCGCCGAAGGATGCCAACCTCAGCATGACAAGGTGTCCTCCATCAAGGACTGGCCGAAGCTGGAGACGGTAACCCACGTCAGACAGTTCCTTGGACTAGCGGGGTACTACCGCCGGTTTGTGCACCGGTTCTCGGAGATTGCCCAACCCTTGACCTCGCTCACCAAGACCGACGTACCGTGGCAGTGGGGAGAACTCCAACAATGGGCCTTCGACGAGCTGAAGACCGCTCTTTCCTCAGCCCCAGTATTGGCATTGCCCGACATGAAGGCAGCCGCGGATGGGTCAGCGCCGTTTTTGGTACAAACGGACGCAAGTGGAGTTGCTTTGGGAGGCGTACTCATGCAAGATACGGGAGACGGTATGAGGGTGATCGCCTACGATAGTCGGCAGTTTTCTGCAGCGGAGCAGAATTGCCACACCGGCGAAAGGGTAAGGGAGCTCTGTGCGTTGCACCATTGCACCACCGTCACCTGGAGGCACTACCCTGTTGTCCTCCGACTTCCGGTTACAAGGTGACCATCGCCCCCTGGAATGGCTAATGTCCCCGGGACGAGAGCTTAGCCGACGGCAGGCACGGTGGTACATGGACCTGGTGGAGGTCGGTGTCCCACGAATGGAGTACGTCAAGGGAGCCCTCCTTCTGGTCCCCGATGCGCTATCCCGCCGACCTGACTACGTGACCAAGGACCCGCGGGATGGGCTCAAGGAGGCCGGTGTTGTAGACAAGGAGACGGACCTCCCCAAGGACCCGCTCTCCGTGCTGGATGTCGAGGAGATCTTTGAAGACCACCCGCCACCCCCTGTACCAGGATGGGTGGCCACCATGGAGTCATGGATGGATGGCGTGGAGACGCTTCAGGTGGCGGAGCGAGCCCTGGGGAGCCTGCTCCAGGCTGGCAGCGCGCCCTGGCATGCAGCATGCCTTGCTGAGCATGCAACCAGCTCAGCTTCGCATGCAACCAGCTCAGCTTCGCATGCAACCAGCTCAGCTTCGCATGCAACCAGCTCAGCTGAGCATGCAACCAGCTCAGCTTCGCATGCAACCAGCTCAGCTTCGCATGCAACCAGCTCAGCTTCGCATGCAACCAGCTCAGCTTCGCATGCAACCTGCCCAGCTGAGCATGCAACACGCTTGCCTGAGCATGCAACCAGCTCGCCTGAGCATGCAGCACGCCTTGCTGAGCATGCAACCAGCTCAGCTTCGCATGCAACCAGCTCAGCTTCGCATGCAACCTGCCCAGCTGAGCATGCAACACGCTTGCCTGAGCATGCAACCAGCTCGCCTGAGCATGCAGCATGCCTTGCTGAGCATGCAACCAGCTCAGCTTCGCATGCAACCAGCTCAGCTTCGCATGCAACCAGCTCAGCTTCGCATGCAACCTGCCCAGCTGAGCATGCAGCACGCCCAGCTGAGCATGCAACATGCAGCATGCTGCCTGAAGCACAACTAATGCTGCGAGCTCCCACCGACTACTTCGCTGATTTGTCCGAATCTGGAAAGCACCGGCAGGAAACGAGCACCCCGGGAACCACCCCGGTATTGCGTCGTAGTGCTCGACTGCGACAAACACACTATTCGATGAAAATGATATTCTCATGTGAAAATGATATTGCCTTATTTACCTCATGATAGGATTAAAAAGCCGCATTTTAACAGTCAAGAACATGCAAGTGCGGGTTGTGCATTAGATTTAATGGTTTTTATGGTACAAAATTGAGGTCAAATGCACTTTTTCGAAATCTAGGAGGAGTGAAAACACAAAGAACTTTTGACTCGGAATCTATATACACGTTATACACATATTATTTACATGTTTTTTCCGTCTTGCTTTACGCGTCCACATCAGGTGCTACCGCTACCGCTACGCAATTATCAAAAGCTTCGTCTTCATCGGAATCATCCGATTCATTCAAGTCACCTAGGTCCTTGCGCGTGCGTTTGGATTGTTGTGCAAGCAAAGCGACGACTATCTGCGCGTATTGCTCGTTCGGTATACTCCGTTCGGGGTCATTCGCATCCACATTCCATGCCAGCACTATTTCATTATTATCGAAAGTCTCGGTAGACGGTCGGTGCCCCGGTGGCGCTGCGAAAGCTCCTGGGTGACTCGCAAGCTGCTTGCCGAGGTGCTTCTTCTTGGTGTCGGTGTGCTTTTTGGGTTGGAAATAGCGATACAGTAGATCGCGGTCTATAAGAAATTGTATCTACAAGAAACTAGCCGCTATTTTTCTCTCCAAAAATGAAGAAAATCCTTAAGAAATCTTCCGCTAAAATTCCACGCGGATACTGCAGTTTTCTAGCTTGTTGCATTTATGTATCCCTATTTCGCGCATAAATATCACTAAACCCTGATTTTTATGAAATATATATAAATCCAAAAATGACATATGATAATGTCATTTTCATCGAATAGTGTGTTGACAACCCATTGCTACGACGACTCCTTCCGTCACGCCGAAAACCTCGACACGGCCTGCTACGGATTCCCGAAGGCCTAAGCAGCCAGCTCGGCCGTCTAGTCGAGCCGCCAAGCCCCCAGCCGATCGGCAGGACTGGAAGGTGCGCAAGGAGGTCTTTGAGCGCCTCCAACGACAGTTCGGCAGCTTCGACGTCGACGCGTGTTGTGACCTGGGTGGACGGAACCGCCAAGTGGACGCCTACTGGACTGATTGTCTGCAACAACAGTGGCGGGGAAAGCACGTTTGGTGCAACCCCCCATACTCCAGCAGTCATATCTCCATCGAGGCGGTGTTGCGTAAGTATGTGGACGAATGGCGGCAAGACCCCGCACATACCTCGGCGGTGTTCCTTCTACCGGACATCCAGGCCCGCATGCCTCAATGGAGGCGGCTCTTCAGAATGGCTGGTATGAGGCTGGTGGAAGTGATACCTGCCCATGACGAACGAGGAGTACCCACACAGCTGTTCGAGACTCCTGACGGTGTACTTCACGACCTTCCGTGGCCCGTGCTAGTGGTACATGCTCCCCCTACCCGACAGCTGTTGCCGAGAGTACGGCATCCCCGGGTGGCGCCTCCTATAGTGCGACAGGGTAAGGCTGCTGAGACCCGCGATGCTACGAGCCTCCCCACGGACGTTACATTCCTGGAGTCCCTGCACGATGAGTATGCACGTGCCGGCCCTCTTCGGCAGCTGCGGGATGAGATCCTTGCAGCCCCGCACCATGCCACGAGGGATTTCCGTATCGTTGGGGACGTGCTATGGCGTGTAGCCGCAGGACGGTACCAGTTAGTTCTCGGCGAGGACTCCCCTTTGCGAGAGGTAGTCTTCAAGGATGCCCACGACTCCACCGCTGCAGGCCACACTGGCCGGGAGAAGACACTGGAGAGAGTTCTCCGCAGGTTCTGGTGGAAGAATGCCTCCGAGGACGTGGCAGGATGGGTGGCCTCATGCCCTACATGTCAAGCGGTTCGTCCCCGGGCATCCTACCCCGATGGATTATTGAATCCGCACGCTATTCCCCAACGCAACTGGCAGGATGTGAGCGTGGACTTCGTTACAGGGCTGCCGCTCACCGCCCAAGGAAACGACGCCTTTGTCACCTTCACGTGCAAGCTGAGCAAAATGGTGCACCTTATGCCCATGAACTTTGGGGACAGCTCTGCGCAAACGGTGGCCCGCATCTACTTCGACGTAGTCTGGAGGCACCATGGAGCCCCCATGAAGATTGTATGCGACCGTGACCCCAGGTTCCAGGACTCGTTCTGGCGTGAGCTAATGAGACTTATGGGAGTACGGGTGGCTTCTACCACTCCATACAACCCCCGGTCAGACGGACAGGCGGAACACACCAACAGGGTGGTGGAGGACATGTTGCGCTCGTTCGTGGGTGCCAATCCGGATGACTGGGACCTCTACATGACGAACGTGACGTTCGCTATCAACGACTCGCGCAGTGACGTCACCGGATTCACGCCCTTTGAGCTATGCTACGGAGTGTCCCCGATGTCTCAACTAGCTAGACCTTTTCCTGGAAGCTGCAGCTCTCCCTGGCTCTGCGCGACGGAAAGGGGGGGTGGGTACCGCCCATGAGATGGCTACGAAGTTTTCGTCGCAGTTGCGAGACGCGCGTGGCCGCCTTGAGTTGGCTCAGCAGCGCCAGCGGGACCGGCGCCACAAGCAGCATAAGTACGCAGTGGGGGATCTGGTGTGGATCGAAGCTCGTCATCTGACTGAGAAGGTGATGGACCGTGCGCTGTGCCGAAAGCTCGGTAAGCGTTGGCATGGACCTGTAACCGTGGTGGAGTGCTTCTACAGCGATTTGCAGGCGGAGCTGGCAGAGGCGGACCGCGGGGCACCGGTGGCATATCGGTTGGCCCTACCGCCGCACTGGCGCATTCGCGACGTGTTTGCGCAGCACCGCCTGAAACCGTACATCTCCGGCATGGATGAGTTTGCATCTCGAGCACAACTGCCCGTACCTGACCCGGTAATGGTAGACGGGCAAGCGGAAGCTCACGTGGACAAAATCCTGGCGTATCGTGTACGCATGGTCAAGGGTAAATCTGTGGAGGAATGGAAGGTACGCTGGGCGGGCTACTCGGCAGCTCACGACCAGTGGCGCTCCAGAGACAATTTGATGGACAGAGGCGGGGAAAATCAGCAGCTCAAGGAGTTCGAGGCACGACGATTAGGCATGCAGGCAGACATGCTGAAGTCTACTGAGCATGACCGACGGCAACGTCAACAGCGACAGCCCGTTCATCTTGGCGTCACCTTATCCCAGCTAATGGAACACCCATGCGACGTTCCGGAAGTGGATTCTCCACCGGAAGACTTCTGTCTGCCGTGGGAGCGGGTGGAAACCTTGGGGAATGGAGAGCTAGTGGTGATCACCGACCTTGAAGAGCGGAAGACCCGGCCGGTGAGAATCTTGGTGTTGTTCAGCGGAACTGGATCGGTGGAAAGGGAGTTTGCCAAGTGCTTCCCGTCTGCCTCGGTGGGTACGCTCGACAACGACCCACGCTGGCAACCTAACCATCTCGCATCAATGGAGGACTGGGACCCCACTCAGTATCCACCGGGATTCTTTGATGTCATCTGGGCCAGCCCTCCATGCACCCAGTACAGTCAGGCGCGCACTACGGGAGGTCCTCCTGACCTGGAAGGAGCAGAGAAGAGTGTGAAATGCACCCTGGATGCTATTGAGTACTTGAAGCCCAAGCACTGGTTTCTTGAAAACCCTGAGGGAAGATACCCGAATGCACTGCGGTTGCGGTCAGTGGTTCGTAAACTGCCACAACCTCTTTTTTGCACCTACTGTAAGTATGGAGAGCGATATCGTAAGCCGACATGTATCTAGACTAGCTCACCTCCACCAACGCCATTGCTGGAGTGCACCTCGTGGACACCTTGCGCATGTAAATGGGCCACCGGAGGGCACCCTGAGACTGCTCAGCTTGGACCATCGTCTTCACAGCAACCAGGGGCGCGAGATGCTCACGCCGTGTACCCCGTACCAGCTCCGTTACTGCGTCATCTCTTCCACCATCTTCAATTCGGGGAGCTTGATACCTGAAGACACCGGGAGCGGCATCGGGAGATAGGCCGCTCTTGAGGGGAAAGGAGTTGTACCGGGAGGTACGAGCAGCGGGGTTGCATGCTACAGAGATCTGGTTGCATGCTGCCGACGAGTGGTTGCATGATACAGATGCCTGGTTGCATGCTGCGTATGCCTGGGTGCATGCCACAGATGCCTGGTTGCATGCTACAGATGCCCGGTTGCATGCCACGGAGGCCAGGTTGCATGCTACAGATGTCAGGTTGCATGCTACAGAGGCCCGGTTGCATGCCACGGAGGCCAGGTTGCATGCTACAGATGTCAGGATGCATGCTACAGAGGCCAGGTTGCATGCCACGGAGGCCAGGTTGCATGCTACAGATGACGGGTTGCATGCCACAGAGGCCAAGTTGCATGCAACAGAGGCCAGGTTGCATGCGACAGATGTCGGGTTGCATGCCACACAGGCCAGGTTGCATGCGACAGAGGCCAGGTTGCATGCGACAGATGTCGGGTTGCATGCCACACAGGCCAGGTTGCATGCGACAGAGGCCAGGTTGCATGCGACAGATCTCGGGTTGCATGCCACTGGGGCCAGGTTGCATGCGACAGAGGCCAGGTTGCATGCTACATATGTCAGGTTGCATGCTACATGGGCCAGGTTGCATGCTACAGATGTCTGGTTGCATGCCACAGAGGCCAGGTTGCATGCGACAAAGACCAGGTTGCATGCTACATATGCCAGGTTGCATGCTGGTGACGGGTGGTTGCATGCTGCAAGGGCCTTGTTGCATGCCGGCCACAGCTGTATGAAGAAATAATTGATGACAAGGCAGATTTCAGGAGAAGATCTGCAATGACAATAATTATATTGAGGATCTGGTGGATTCCAGAAAGATCTGCAATGGCAATATCGTGATCTGCCCGATGATTGGTGGAGGAGTACCAGAATCAGGCATATATGTGCACATGATTGGTCGATGGCAGATGTCAATACAGGAATCCTGCTAGTGATTGTTAGAGAGCAACATGTTGAAAGGGAAGCTTGGAAAAGTGGACCTGAGTTAGTGTTGATCAAGAGAATGAATTAAGGACAAGTTTTACATGTTAGTATTAGGCTGTATGCCAAGACTGAACATAAGGATATAGATGTATTAGGTTTGAGACCAAACATTATATCGGAAAAGTGA
>LGRX02003627.1:0-74683 GCA_001247695.2 Cymbomonas tetramitiformis
TCAGTTCAATGGGAAGGGCTGCTGCCGTGTGCACACTGAGCCCACCACTGCACGGCACAGGCCCCCGGCACCACTGATCAATTCAGTGGGAAGGGCTGCTGCTTTGTGCACACTGGGCTCACCACTGCATGGCACAGGCCCCCGGCACTGCTGATCAGTTCAATGGGAAGGGCTGCTGTACACTGAGCCACACCACTGCATGGCACAGGCCCCCGGCACCGCTGATCAGTTCAATGGGAAGGGCTGCTGCTGTGTGCACACTGGGCCCACTGCTGCATGGCACAGGGCCCGGCACCGCTGACCAGTTCAGTGGGAAGGGCTGCTGCTGGTTGCACACTGAGCTCACCACTGCATGGCACAGGCCCTCGGCACCGCTGATCAGTTCAGTGGGAAGGGCTGCTGCTGTGTGCACACTGAGCCCACAATTGCACGGCACAGGCCCCCGGCACCACTGATCAGTTCAATGGGAAGGGCTGTTGCCGTGTGCACACTAGGCCCTGCTTGAATGTGCAGCCCCCGGCACCACTGATCAGTTCGATGGGTAGGGCAGCTGTGTGCACACTGAGCCACACGGCATGGCACAGGCCCCGGCAGCACTGATCAGTTCAATGGGAAGGGCTGCTGCTGTGTGCACACACTGAGCCACCACTGCATGGCTGAGCCCCTGGCACCGCTGATCAGTTCAATGGGAAGGGCTGCTGCTTGTGTGCACACTGAGCCCACCACTGCATGCCACAGGCCCCGGCACCGCTGATCAGTTCAATGGAAGGGCTGCTGCCGTGTGCTGCTAATTCCCACCACTGCATGGCACAGGCCCCGGCACCGCTGATCAGGTAAATGGGAAGACTGCTGCTGTGTGCACTGAGCCCACCACTGCATGGCACAGGACCCGGCACCGCTGATCAGTTCAATGGGAAGGGCTGCTGCTTTTGCACACTTGAGCCAACCACTGCATGCCACAGTCTCCCGGCTCCGCTGATCCAGTTCAATGGGAAGGGCTGCTGCTGTGTGCACTAGACCCACCACTGCATGGCACAGGCCTTGGCACCGCTAATCAGTCCAATGGGAAGGGCTGCTGCCGCGTTGCACGCTGAGCCCACCACTGCATGGCACAGGCCCGGCAACGCTGATCAGTTCAATGGAAAGGGCTGCTGCTGTGTGCACTAAGGCCCGCCACTGCATGGCACAGGCCCCGGCACCGCTGATCAGTTCAATGGGAAGGGCTGCTACTGTGTGCACATTGAGCCCACACTGCATGGCACAGGCCCCCGGCACCGCTGATCATTTCAATGGGAAGGGGGTGCTGCTGTGTGCACACTGAGCCCACCACTGTATGGCACAGGCCCCCGGCACCGCTGATCAGTTCAATGGGAAGGGCTGCTGCTGTGTGCACACTGATTGACGATTGATAGAAGTTTGAGACCCAAGTGGATCAGCCGATATGGCGAGAAAGACAGAGTGAGGCCCAAGTGGGCAAAGAGAATCGTGGAATGAGAAACGCTTTGGAGCTACCATTCTCCCTGTGGATAGAATGGAGCCTTAGTTCATAAAGTTGTTAACATGAGCTCATCTTCTCATGAGGCTACATCCATGAAGTCCAACGGCTAGTTTCTTGAATGTAGTATTTTGCAAATACACATATTGTACTGCCATCGGCACACTGTTGGTTGAGCCACGTAATTCCATCTGTTAACACCGAGCCTGATAACGGCTAGCTATGCACAGCTGGTTGAGCCCTGACAGTGAATCTTAATGCAATAGCAAGACTTATCACGTGTGACCCTTCTTGGACAGGCACAGGGTGCACCGCCGACTTGACTGGCTACCCCTGGACAGCAACAACAGCCACCAATGGTGCTGCCGGTTGGACAGATCGCGACTACCTCTTCACCAACCTTCCCAACCTCCTGTTAAATACTAATCAGTTTCAGGGACCTCACAAGGACATCGCATCTGGCACCACTATCAGCGTCACTTTCAGTTCTTGCAGCAGTCAGACTGTCTATGTGGCAGTTGAGGCTTCAGATCTTGGTCGGGACGGGGGCTTTCTAGACTCGTTGCCTGCCAATGGCTGGACAACTGAACTAACATCAGTCATTATAATCAATACCTTGATGAATGTGTATTCCAAAGTGACTAGCAGTGGCTTTTCTCTTCCTTCAACGACAACAAGTCAACTGGTGCATATGATAATGTACACCGGTACGTGCAACACATGGCACCATGTCATAGTTCCTCAACCTGATCTCCTCAACCATTCAAAGGCATGAACGATTGGTATGCCAGCACAGCACACAACTTATGTGATAGGACACTGAAAACAGTCGTGTTCGTCAGAGGAATGATATATTTCTCTTTTGCTCGAATCCTCATTTGCCAAAGGCAGGCACTGCAATGCATTTCATTAAATGATTTTGTAAAGTGTTTGAAAATGCATTTAGTGCTTTTTTAAATGCTTTTTAAATTCAAGTTTGATGAGATGTCCAGACTGTCTATGCAAGTCACCAAAAGGAAAGAGTCCTCTGGGTCGGGAGCGGTGGGAAGAGCAAAAGGAACAGAGCTGAACAGGCGTGTCGCTTCGTGGCTACTTGTACATCCTGTTTGTGTCACGGAGCTACATGTGTCACTCAGCTCTACTGCAGCAGGATTCGCGGATTCTAAAAGACGGAAACCACAAAAAATCTGTTGCACTCCAATTTGAACACTTCTCTTTTGCTCGAATGTGCACTGGGGGGCATGCCAGTATGGTCCTCACTTTTGGTGCAAGCAAGGCTAGGACTCTGCTACCTTTTGGTGCAAGCAAGGCCAGGACTTTTGGTGCAAGCAAGGCCAGGACTTTGGGGCAAGCAAGGCCAGGACTTTGGGCAAGCAAAGGCCAGGACTTTTGGGCAAGCAAGGCCAGGACTTTTGGGACTTTGCAAGCAAGGCCAGGACTTTTGGTGCAAGGCCAGGACTTTTGGTGCAAGCAAGGCCAGGACTTTTGGTGCAAGCAAGGCCAGGACTTTGGTGCCAGGACTGCAAGCAAACCAGGATTTTGGTGCAAGCAAAGCCAGGACTTTTGGTGCAAGCAAGGCCAGGACTTTTGGTGCAAGCAAGGCCAGGACTTTTGGTGCAAGCAAGGCCAGAGGACTTGAAAGCAAGACTTTTCGCCGGCATTGCAAACACTAAATGTATTTTAAAACAATCAACTAAACATTTATTGAAATGTATTAGTGGATCTGCCTTTTGCAAATGAGGATTCTAGCAAAACTGAAATTCAATGTTGGACTGACCTTTTCGCAAATGAGGATTCTAGCAAAACTGAAATTCAATGTTGGACTGACCTTTTCGCAAATGAGGATTCTAGCAATGGGAGAATGGTAGCCCCAGGTGGTATAACAAATTGCGGATTACTGCTGCACTAGATGGCATTTGCAAGCCTGCCTCCAGCCTGCTCCCTCCATTATAGCGAAATGGTCCATCCCGACGTTTATGTCGCATTGGGGGCAGAAGATCATGGTCGCGTTACCGGGAGCACAAGCCTTCGGGTTGCACAGCAGGGCGCCGGAGGGTTTACCGCAGTAGATCATTTAGCGATGAATGAGGACGATCTGTGAGCTGATTGCGATTCGCTTTGCAGTTAGTGGCTTGCTTCTTGCTTCGAGATGTTTGGGGTTTTCCAGTAGGGTTAGTTCATAGGGATTTGGACATGGAGGCTAGGGATTTTCTATGTTTGGGTTGATTTTGGACTTTTGAGCCTTTGAACTCTTTGGGCATTTTTTTATCTAAAATAGCATTTTAATTCAAAACCTCCCAGACTGCCTCGCGCATCACTGCTGCACTGAAGCGCTCTCCATGAAGGTGAAGGTGACCACCACACCCTCTATACCACAGGCCTGTGGCAGGGTCGGGGTGCAATCGGAAGCCCTCCCCGCTTACCTCTGGAGGACAGAGCAAGGCGGTATAGACTGAGGCAGGGGTTGGTTGCTTCCGGTTCTCCCAACAGAATCCCCAACAATATCTCCATCAGCGCCGCCCCCGACAGCATCCCCGACGCCGTCCCCCACAGGTGTGCCCTTGCTTGATGCCCATCTCGTCATCAACACACCACCATCTCCAGGGGGGGTTCGAGCTAGTCGGTATACACCACCGGTATACAAGTCATCAATGTATGTAACGCACCACTCTCCGTCCATCAATCGACCTGATGAGCAGCCCATCGAACACCTACCGCTTCCTTCCTCGTAAGGGTTGATTGGGGTCAACCCAAAACATCCGCAACGTGCCGAGACGATTGAGCCAAACTTACCTCTGCTGGCTCCACAATCCCATACTGCTCCCTCTCGCCATCCCCCAGTTGGGTTCCTTCCGCCAACCGCACAGTGCCTGCACAGTATGGACACATGTCTCTACGCCCCCCAGGACGCCGACCCCGACCTACGCCGCCTCTGAAGCTGCCCGCTCCGACGGAGCGATCTGAAGTGTGCAGGAAGCCGCCCACACATCGTTGTCACACCCGACCGCGCCTGCCGCCAACAGCCTGCTCGCCGCCGCTGTCGCCGCCGCCCTCCCCGCCGCCACTCCCCCACCTGCAGCCCCCCTTCTCGTTGATCCACCCGCTGCGCCGCCCATCTACAAGCTCCATCCCCCGAACCCTGATTACCTTTTGTGTTGTTGTTGCACACTATGTTCGTCCTTTGGCTCCAACAGCACCGAAGCGCACGGCACCGCAACACCACAAATTGCCATTGTCGCTCGACAGCCACCGATCTCTCCCACAAATGCCCACCCGTTGGCCAGGGATAAATGGCCACGGTTCCTCGCTCGGGTTTGAAAAGAAAAGAAAAGAAAAGAAAAACCCGCTCCCTTCGGGCGTATGAGTATACTAGGCCAGTCGATCTAGAGATCTCCACTAGGCCTGCGAGCTGCAACCGAATATTTGACGTCATTTTGCGATCGGACGGCACTGGCACGATACGATTAGTAAGTGTAACCGAGTTTTAACTTTTATTGACGATTGCAATTCTATGTTCTGTGTCTCTGTGAAAGTGTATAGTATTCTGAACACCGCGTCTGCCATGTCATAACGTCGGGGTGGCGTCGCGTCGCGGCACACGTGGACACGCGAATACAGTGGCGAACTGGCGATGTGGCGATGTGGCGAACTGGCGATGTCATCGTTATCGTTTGGCCGTCGTCAGATCGAAATTTCGTTTGTGTCGCCCGTTGGGATTCGAGCTTTGATTAGGTATTTAACTAAGTAAGTAATTTGCCCGGGTTCGTCCTTATAAAGAGCAGGGGTTTAATTTCCCGGCCCTACTCTGGGCCGGGCCGCCAAAAAGGCGGCCCTTTGTGTGGACATACTCATGCTGGCTGGTTTTGTTCAAATTGGAGTGCAACAGAATTTTTGTGGTTTCAGACTTTCAGAATCTGTGACTCCTGCTGCAGTAGAGCCGAATGACACATGTAGCTCCGTGACACAAACAGGATGTACAAGTAGCCACGAAGCGACACGCCTGTTCAGCTCTGTTCCTTTTGCTCTTGCAAGCAGGAACTTCACGGGTACCTACGGTACTCTGTGAGGCACACTGCAAATCCGATTTTGTAATTTTCTTCACCTGTTTCACCGGTAAAACAGTAGAGTAGGTAGTGACTAGACCACTTGGTTGTACGACGGCGATCGAACGACGACAGGAGATCTGACAGTGAAGTCGCGGGGACGGCGTTACGACTTCAAACGACGGCTTCACAGCGACTACGACAGTACGATTGACTTCACTGTTACTCCTCTGAGGGAGAGAGAATGGCTGGTTCTTCGAAGAGCAAGTCTACAGAGGATTTCCCTCCCCTCCCGGCGAAGCCAGACATCGGGCAGGCTTCCCCTTCCCCGGCAGCACCGTCCACTCAGGACGTGCTGTTACAACAAATTCTGACAATGCAACAGCAGCAGGCAGAGGATCATCGACTGCTGCGTGCTGAGCTTCAACGTCAAGCACAGATCAACGTTGAGCTGGAGGCGAAGCTGGCAGCGAAGCCTGGGACTTCTGACCCGGAATCCGCAGCCAAGTCCGCCGAGCAACTTCTGGAGAGAAGGAAGAAGCTGGACTACGTGCCAGCAGCCTCCGTCAACCCGTTCCCACCGAGGCCGGCGACACTGACAACGAGGATGCCGCAGTTGTACGACCTGCACGGCAGCAAGACGTACGACGCGCTCTCCAAGAAGTCCAACTCTTCGATGAAGTACGAGTGCATGGTTCTGGCTCCAGCGCTGTCTTACTTGCACGACGTGGTGAACGCGTGCAACCAGGCGTTGGACGAGAACGAAGACCGCGGATTGACGCTGAGGGACTGGCAAAAGCACTGCCACGAAGTTACCAACTCGGTCCACGGCATTTACGCGTTGCTTTGCAACCGCTGGACGATGCTGGAACTGCGCGGGCAGCTGGAGCAGGAGCCTGGTTCTTCGCAGCGTGGAGGATCAGACGCTCTACGCGCAAAGCTGCAGTTCGTGGAGGACAGGGTGTACCAGGCAGCAGACGGCGTGGTGGCGGACGAGGTGTTGCAGCAATGGCTGAACGACTTCGACAAGAACCGCGGCAGGGCGATGCTGAACATCACGTCGAAGAACGCAGCGAGCGCGGAAACGCGGGTTGTAAAAGATCCACGGGACCGCGACCGCTGGAAGGAGCGTAAGAACAAAGAGAAGGACGGTACGAAGCAGCCTACCGACAAAGGCGGCGGCAAAGGCCGGGGCGGAAAGCCCGCGGCCGATGCGTGATGTGCGTGCCGCCACCCCGTCCAGCGCAACAGCCCTCTCCGGGCGCTGGACGGGGGAAACTCACCGTGCAACAGCAGGTGAGACAGCGGAGGGGAGCATGGCGCGCGGCGGGCGCCAGTTCCGAGGTGATGCAATGGATTACTCACGGGGTAAAGTTGAGGTGGAAGCGCAAGCCTCCGCCTCCGTTCGACCACGGGGTGTCACTGAGGGATGCTACGCGGCAGCAGCAGGTGTGGCTGGACGCGGAGAAGGAGAGGCTGCTGGAGAACGGTGCCTGGACGAGAGCGACGAGAAGATCTCACGTTTCTCGCGCTTTTTTAGTGCCAAAACCGGGTACGAACAAGTGGAGACTGGTGGTGGACTTCCGATGGCTGAACCAGTGGTGTGTAAAAAATCGTGTGAAGATGGAGACGCTGAAGAAACTAAGGAGACTGGCGAAACCGGGCGACTGGTGCTTCAGCTTCGACCTCCAGGACGGTTTTCACGCGCTGGGAATCCACCCGGACTTCCAGAAGTTCATGCAGTTCGACCTGCAAGGGGACCTGCTTCAATGTTCAGCGATGCCGTTCGGATGGAGCGACGCTCCGAGAGTTTTCTGCAAGTTCGTACGCGTGATGGTGGAGGCTTTGCGTTCTCCACAGGCAGCGGAGGATCGCAGAGAAATCAAGAGACTGCGGGACGGTTCCGCAGTACGACAGCGATGGTCAGTCCGTGACCGGTGGTGCTGGCGGGGACGCGAACCGTCACAGCGGAATGCGAGTACTACCGTACATGGACGATTTTCTGGTGCTGGTCGACTCTCAGCGAGATGGCTTTCTGCGTCGAGAAAAAGTTCAACTGGTGCTTCATCGACTTGGCCTACGGCGGAACGAGAAGAAGGGCCACTGGGAGCCTACGCAGGTGGTAGAGCACCTCGGGCTGGAGGTGGACCTGAAGTTGGGACAATTCCGTGTGACAGAACGACGGGTGCACAAAATCCACACCAAGGCGAAGGAGATCCTGTGCGACGCAGCGAGAAATCGGAGGTGGATTCCTGCCAGGAGACTGGCGTCCTTCACGGGACTCTGCCAATCCGTGTACTTGGCAGTACCAGCGGCGCGGCTCTACCTACGGGAGCTCTACTTCGTGCTGGCGGAGAAACGCAGCTGGGGAGCGAAGGTAAAAATCTCGCGTTCAGCTCGGGGGGACTTAGAATGGTGGTCCAGGCTGCCTGTGATGAGCAGGTGGAACGGGCGCAAGATCTGGAGATCCCCGACGAGAGCGAAGGTGCACACGGACTCTTCGATGACGGCGTGGGGAGGAGTGCTGAACCTGAAGTTCCCCGCGCGAGGTTTCTGGCCAGACGAGATGCGCTGCTGGCACATTACACACCTGGAGCTGGAGGCCGTGTACAAGACCGTACAGGCGTTCCTGCAGGAGCTGGAGGGCAAGGTCGTACGACTCTACTGCGACAACCAGGCGGTGGTGGCGATGCTGTCACACTTCACCTCCAGAAACCCGGACCTGATGAGGAGAATGAGGAGACTCTGGCTGCTACTGGATCTGCACGACATCGAGTTGCAGGCTCGGTACATCCGCAGCGAGGCCAACGTGTGGGCCGACAACCTTTCGCGTTGCGAGGATTTGGACGACTGGAGGCTGAATCGGGACTGGTTCGTGTGGGCCAACAAGCAGTGGGGGCCCTACACAGTCGACCGGTTCGCTTCCGAGATCTCCGCGCAGCTTCCTCGGTACTACGCTGCGTGGAAAGACCCGAAGTGCGAAGGTGTGGACTCTCTGACGTACGACTGGCGGGGGGAGAACAATTGGGTGAACCCCCCGTGGGCGCTGCTGGACGAGGTGGCGCACAAGCTGCGGGAGGAGGGGGCCGCTGCTACGGTGGTGGCTCCGTACTGGCCGGGACAGTCCTGGTTCAGGGAGCTGGAAGCCCTGGCCACCGAGGTGGTGATCATGCCACGGCGCAGGGACCTGTTCACTCCGAGCAGGCTGGGAGGGTCCGAGCTGCTCGGGCCCTCAAAATGGGACGCTGTGATGTTCTTCATCGAGGCGCGCCCGTGAGTTACTACGCTGCTGAAGTACGAAGAAGCTCTGCTACGAGTACGACAGCAAGCAAGGTGACCGTGGGTACGAAAATCGAGGTGTTCTGGGAGGACGATGACTGCTTCTACCCGGGTGTGGTGAAGGAGTTCAACGAGGACGGGAAGGCGCACGTGCTGTACGACGACGGCGACGAGGAGACGCTAGACTTGTCCGAAGAGAACTTCAAAATCATCAACAGCACGGACGAGACAACAGACGCGGACGGCGAGAACACCGAGCGGAGCAGCGGAGGCAACTACGAAGAGTACAAGCGCGGTGGTGCTGTACAAAATTTCCTCACGCGCTCACTTTGTGAGCGGTGGAGGGGTGAGTTGGGACCTTCCCGGCTCACCGAACTGGCGGTGTCGATGCAGGAAAAGGCACTGCTGGACACGACGAAGGACAACTACGGACCGAAGGCGCGGCGATTCATTTTATTTTGTGAGCTGCACCAACGGCCGTGGCTGCCAGCGTCGGAGGCGACTGTGTTGCTGTACATCGCCTCTCTGTTGGAGGACGGGAACATCCAGTCGGCATCGTTACAGCCGTACCTGTCCGCCATCAACAACTACCACGAGGACCTTGGTCACCCTGGACCGGCGAAGGGGCGCTCTGTGACCCGAGCTGTGAAGGGGATGGCGACCATCCAGGCAGAGCTGGCCGTGCAGGAGCAGAACATCGAGACCCAGCGGACGTGGCTGCCAGCAGCACACGTACGACGGGTGCACGAGGCAGCGCTGAAGTTAAATCCGAGATCGCCTGAGGAGCTGCAGCTACTGCGAGCCTTTACCTACGTGGTGGTGGCCTTCGTGACCTTCGGCAGACCGGACACGGGGACCTCGTTGTCACGGTAGCACGTTCATTGTGGCGACGATGAGTTCTCAGTGGTGCTGCTGAAGGAGAAGGGACGGCGACACCATCGAGTGAAGCGACGCCTTACGATCCCCTGGAAGGGGGTGGCTCTGTTGAAGGAGCTGATCGAGCACTGGGAGTTCTACCGTGACACAGCTTGGAGCATTTCTGCGAAGACTCAACCTGACGGCTACTGGCTGCTACCCGAGGACCCGAAGAACTTCAAGGCTTCCGTGGCAAATGACTGGATTGGTCTAGCTCTCAGCGAGCTGGACTGCAGACCTCCTGAAGGAGGTCACTTTTCTGCACACAGCACCCGGAAGGGTGCCACGACGTGTGCTCGAGCTGTGGGTGTTACAATGGAGAAAGTGTGCTTCCTGGGAGGCTGGTCACAGTTCTCTTCGGCAGTGCAACACTACATCGACCCGACAGCTCTGAGGGACACAGACATGGACTACTACTTCGCTTGGTTAACATGGTCACAGTGACAGAGATCAGATTTCTTGTGTGTGCCTCACAGTTTCATCTTTGGTTTCATGGCAAATGAGGATTCGAGCAAAAGAGAAATGTTCAAATTGGAGTGCAACAGAATTTTTGTGGTTTCAGACTTTCAGAATCCGTGACTCCTGCTGCAGTAGAGCCGAATGACACATGTAGCTCCGTGACACAAACAGGATGTACAAGTAGCCACGAAGCGACACGCCTGTTCAGCTCTGTTCCTTTTGCTCTTCCCACCGCTCCCGACCCAGAGGACTCTTTCCTTTTGGTGACGTGCACAGACAGTCTGGACATCTCATCAAAAACATGAATTTAGAAAGCATGTAAAAAGCACAAAATGCATTTTAAACACTTTACAAAATCATTTTAATGAAATGTATTGCAGTGCCTGCCTTTGGCAAATGAGGATTCGAGCAAAAGAGAAACCGTGAGATTTTGAATTGCTTGTTTTTGGCAACGTCGCATGATCCCAGCCAAGAACTTGATCAGTTGACCCAGAACTTTTTGATGGTGCCCTGTATGTGCTGTTAAGTTGTTGATCGGATAGGTGGAGAGGTGGATTGGTGGGGTGCAGAGGCGGTTTGCGCCGGGGGGTTCTATACGCTACCAAATAGCAACAACATTGCGAAAATGTCGCCAGAAAACGGCAACCGAGGCAAATGCGCTGATAAATATGCAGCTGGTCATTATCACTCCGAAGTTCAATGGAGCCGGCTGAAACTTGATACGGCCACACTTCGTGTTGATGTTACAGACCATACGTATGCCACACTTGTCGCCGGATCGACACTCCTGAATTTTGGATTTGCTGGAGATTGTGCGGGACCAAACACTACTAATGGGCAAGCCACCATCGATCTGCGTGGTACTCCGTTTGGGGTAGTGGGGACAAGCTCCTGCAGCTGCAATGAATGTGACTGCTCGCAGTGGACAACGACTGGCTGGAAGCCTGCAATCAGCCTCAGCTGCACCGACAATAACCAATACTGTGTCATCAATTGTGGTGGCGCAGCAGGGCAATGCGAGGTGGGCTTGGGTTACCTGCAGCTGTACATTGTGGACGCCAGCCTCTTCGCGGCGCAATGCGATGGTGGGACCCAGAGTGCTCAATATGTCCTGGCTTGTGCTCGGATGAAATATGCATGGCGCCTTCATGTGAAAATGCACCTGCAGCCGTGTGATTGGTAATTTCTGCCCGGCACAGTGTGATTGATTTGCATAGTGTGATTGGCTGGCTGCCACTGTGTGACCGTTACTGACCACATTCTCCCATGCAGTCAGAAGCAGCCTGGTATGCAATGCCTCTGATTTGAGATTTTGACAACTTAGTAGAAATCTCAGTCAATTTCTTTTGGAACTTCTGCCCACGAAGTTAGGGAAACCCTTTCTGAAAGTTTTTTAGTTCACTCTGTGTGTGAGTGAATTGTCACGCACCATATGCCAAGCGGCTCTTTAACGGGAGAGATCCCGACAACAGTGGGTGCATTGACAACTCTGAGTGACACGCAGCCTCTTTTTACCATCTGAGCGACGCGCGGCCTTTTTTTTACCCCTTTCCATTCGAACGGCATGCCGCCCGTCGTCTTATGGTGCCCCTTGCTGTTTGTATTGAACCCGTTGCATGCCATCTGAGGGGTACGCTGACGTATGCTGCACAACAAAAACCAGCACCGTCGCTCCAACCACGACTATTCCTGCAACGAGCCCAGTTGAATCAACTCATTCATTTGTTCCATTTCGAGCAAAAGAGAAACCATCCTTTTCCGCATTTCCCCTTTCTTGTCGTAGTTTTCTGTATAGCTGGTATATGCTGTGTCCCTTACGGCCCGGGTGGCTTCCTCCCTGTTCAATCCCAGCTGTTCCAGGACGTCTTGGTTGTGTTTGTATACTGTACCTGTTCTGCCCATGATTAGGACATGGAGTTTCGTGTTGAAGCCATGCCTTTGTAGTAGTTGCTGCAGCGGTCCATATTTGGTGTACTTCTCGAGGAGTTTCTGTCCCCATTTTTCATCATCTGTGTGTGCTATCTCTATGAGGTGTAGGCATTTGACCCCTCTGGGAGCCTCCTGGACGTAATGCGCTTACCACTTGACTGGGGATATCTTGTACAGTATCACCAACGGTGAGTCCAACATCATCTTCTGGGTTCTCTGTCCGAATTATCAGCACATTGGCCAATCAGGCAGTATCAGTGTATGCAGCGGATGTGGACGGCGACGGGGACCTCGACGTGCTGTCCGCCTCATTTAATGATGACAAGATCGCTTGGTATGCGAATGATGGGAGCGGGGGCTTCGGCAGCCAGCAGGTCATCAGCACCTTGGCCGATGCTGCAATATCAGTGTATGCAGCGGACGTGGATGGCGACGGGACATGGACGTGCTGTCCGCCTCAGCCCATGGCGACAAGATCGCTTGGTATGCGAACGATGGGAACGGGGGCTTCGGCAGCCGTCAGGTCATCAGCACACTGGCTGATGCTGCGAGGACTGTGTATGCGGCGGATGTGGACGGCCGACGGGCGACACCGACGTGCTGTCAGCATCAGGCGTAAAGGACAAGATCGCTTGGTATGCAAACGATGGGAGGGGGGGCTTCAGCAGCCAGCAGGTGATCAGCACACTGGCCAGTGGTGCTATATGGGTGTACGCGGCGGACGTGGATGGCGACGGGGACATGGACGTGCTGTCCGCCTCATGGAAGGATAACAAGATTGCATGGTACGCGAACGATGGGAGGGGGGGCTTCCACAACCAGCAGGTGATCAGCACACTGGTCGATCATGCAATTTCAGTGCATGCGGCGGACATGGACGGCGATGGGGACGTGGATGTGCTGTCCGCCTCAAGAGATGATGGCAAGATTGCTTGGTACGCGAACGATGGGAGCGGGGGCTTCGGCAGCCAGCAGGTGATCAGCACACTGGCCGATGGTGCATTTGATGTGTATGCAGCGGATGTGGACGGCGACGGGGACCTCGATGTGCTGTCCGCGTCAAGGTTTGACGACACGATTGCTTGGTATGTGAACGATGGGAGTGGAGGCTTCGGCAGCCAGCAGTCGATCAGCACACTGGCTGAGGATGCAAGGTCAGTGTATGCAGTTGACGTGGACGGCGATGGGGACATGGACGTGCTGTCCGCGTCATTCGATGACAATAAGATTGCTTGGTACTTCAATTCACGGACTGCTGCACCATCCGCTCCACCGACGTCAGGTGAGGCCATGACCACGGCATTGTCAGTGCAACTAACGTGCCCGTGATCGTTGAGAAATGGCTGCGTGGAGGGGTACTGTGTTACGGCGGTCAGGCCTGTTATGACGGTTACGCATGGTTTGGCGGTCTGGCATGTTATGACGATCAGGCTTGTGATGGTCAAGCATGGTTTGCCGCTCAGGCTTGTTATGGCGCTCAGGCTTGTTATCACGGTCAGGCATGGTTTGACGGTGAGGCACGGTTTGGCGGTCAGGTTTGTTACGACGTTCAAGCCTGATTTGGCGGTCAGGCTTGTTATCACGGGCAGGCACGGCTTGACGGTCAGGCTTGTTATGACGGACAGGCATGGTTTGGCGGTCAGGCTTGTTATGTCGGTCAGGCTTGTTTTGACGGTCAGGCATGATTTGACGGTCAGGCTTGTTATGATGGTCAAGCATGGTCTTGCGCTCAGGCTTGTTATGTCGGTCAGGCTTGTTTTGACGGGTTTGTTTTGACGGTCAGGCTTGTTTGGACGGTCAGGCCTGTTATGATGGTCAAGCATGGTCTTGCGCTCAGGCTTGTTATGCCGGTCAGGCTTGTTATGATGGTCAAGCATAGTTTGACGCTCAGGCTTGTTATGACCAAGGCTGCAGCAGCGCGTGTGATGCACAAAAAGGCACCCATGTTGTTGTTGCACACGGCCTCGCCACCCACTGCGGCAGCCCGTGTGATGCACAAAAAAGGCACCCATGCTGTTGTTGCACACGGCCTCGCCACCCACTGCGGCAGCCCGTGTGATGCACAAAAAAGGCACCCATGCTGTTGTTGTACAAGGCCTCGCCATCCACTGCGGCAGCCCGTGTGATGCACAAAAAAGCCACCCATGCTGTTGTTGTACACGGCCTCGCCACCCACTGCGGCAACCCGTGTGATGCACAAAAAAGGCACCCATGCTGTTGTTGCACACGGCCTCGCCACCCACTGCGGCAGCCCGTGTGATGCACAAAAAGGCACCTATGTTGTTGTTGCACAGGGCCTCACCACCCAGTGGAGTTCGAACAGACACGATCTCAGTTCTGTACTTTGGCATGTTCCCACCCTCCCAAACCAGAATCTATCTTTTTTGCGCAAGTTTGGATGTTCAACAAAAATGTCGTTCGCTGGTTGAACACTCAAAGTCTCGTCTGGCAGATTAGACAGCGCCAGCCAGACTATTGCTATTTATTCAATTGAATAGTAGGCAGTGTGCTTTTCCTCAGCACAATGAGTGTGCAAAGAGAAATGTGTCTTTCACTTTGAACTGCCAGCCTCCTCAGCCTCGCCTGGCGCAAGAAACATGGTATCATCACACTTACTCATCGAACCTTGTTTTTTTCTTACTGCTTGTTCTCATCATCTTATAGGCGCTGCAGGTGATACAGTCAGCCCCACTACAACAATGCCTTCAACAACATTCCCAACAACAGCACCCCCGACAACAGACCCTGACAACAGCAACCCCAACAACACCATCCCCGACAACAGCACCCCGACAACAGCAACCCCAACAACACCATCCCCGACAACAGCACCCCGACAACAGCAACCCCAACAACACCATCCCCGACAACAGCAAGACCCCAACACCATCCCCGACAGCACCCAAAACACCATCCCGACAGCACCCCCAACACCATCCTCCGACGCATCCCCAACACCATCTCCAACCATTCCACCAATACCATCCCGGCACACTCTAACACCATCCCCCGACAGCACCCAAACACCATCCCCGACAGCACCCCCAACACCATGCCCGCAGCACCTCCAACGCTATCCCCGACAGCACCCTAACACCATCCCCCGCCGTTTCCCGACCAGCACCTGACCACCACCACCACCACTCCTACCACTTTCCTCCCCACCGCATCGCCCCCCTCCCCACCTCCTCCATCCCCTCCACCCCCATCCCCACCACCCCCAACCCTCTACATCAACGATGTTAACTCTGGCGCCGGTGGCATCTCCACCGTCTATTTCCAGGGCTCCTCCCTCCTCACGTGCATGGTGGTTGGGATTTCCGCCCCCATCTACACCCTTGCCATCATCGCCTCCGGCCCCACACAGCTGAATTGGAAGTTCCAGTCATCAGACATTTGCGTATCGGATGGCACATGCACTATTACGTTGTGCGGCTTCGAGGTGGGCACCTATGACATCACCGGCTCGGCCACTTTCACGAATGAGACTCCAGAGAGTGCACTTTCTGGCACAGTCCGCACCACATATGCCCCTCCTCCACCTCCCTCTCCAACCCCACCAATCTCACCCCCACCGCCATTGCCATCGTCCCCGCCACCACCTTGCCGCCCACCACCGCGTCGCTCCACCACCGCTCCACCCCACCACACCCACTTCCTCGCCCTCCTCACCCGCCACCGCATCGCCCTCCACCTCATCCACCTCATCGCCCTCCACCTCACCCGCCACCGCTTCCTCACCCTCCACCATTATCACCATTGCCTCCACTGCCATTACCTTTGTCTCCGCCACCTGAGACTACCTGGGTAGACGTTGTAACATCTACGGTATCATTTGCCGACCTGGAGATTACGTTGTTTGACGACAGTGCCTTCTTCAACAGCTTCTCGGAGTCCTTTACCTCTCAGATGGCTGCCAGCGCAGGTGTGTCAGCAAATGATGTCGACATCACGAGCATTGCCAGCAGCAGTGTAAGCGTGACCTCCGCGGTGTACTTTTCAAGCACGGCTACATCCACCGCATCTGCCTTCTCCAGCGCTCTATCTGCTGATCCGTCCAGCATCTTCACCACCTTCGGGGATACGTACGGTTTGATAAAGGCAAACACCGTTACAATTGCCACTTCCACTCGTACCACTTCCCTCCCCACTTCTTCCCCAATCACAACCACCATTTCCCCGACCACCCCCCATCGCACCACCTCCCCTCCCAGTTCTGCCCCGACTGTCACTACCCTGCTTACTACGCTCCCACCCACCTTTTCTACAAACACGTTCTCTCCCACCAACATCCCAACGCCCACTGCCCCGACCACCGTGCCCCCGGCCACTGCCGCTCTCACCACGTTCATTCCCACCACTTCCCCTACCATCACTTCTCCGACCACTCTTTCTGCAATTCCATCCTCACCCACCACCGATGCCACCATTTCTGCTACCACTGCCCCAACGACTGTTCCCCCGACCACCTTCACTCTAACCACCGAGTCCCCCGCAAGTGCACCGACCGCCACCTCTCCCATCTCATCCTCCACCACGGTGGCCCCGACTACCACCTCTCCTGCCACAAACTCTCCCCTCACTACGACAAGCCCCACAACTTCCATCCCGACCATTGCATCCCTCACAACTTCTTCGCCTGCAGGTAGGTCATCACGGCCGTAGCCTGCAGTGCAATTCCCCGGCGCATTTGCTCATCAGTTGACACATGTCGTGATCAGTCTTGAGTCGCCATTTGTCGAAGCTCCACGCTTGACCGGAAGAAACAACATGGTCGTGGTTGTGGTCGTGGTCATGTTAATGGGCATGGCCATGATCATAGTCAGAGCGGGAACGGTGCTGTGCATGATTGCAGGTTCCCCCATCGCCATTGTATCCGGTACAGCAAGTCCTATCACGAGTAGTCCGACCACAGTGACTCCTAGCACCGGCTCTCCTGCCACTCTGCCATCATCCGTTCCCACACTGCAATTGCCCCCATCTCCCATTCCAAATCCACCGCCGGCTCCACCTTCATCGCCTAGTCCTCCACCACCAATGATCTCTGTCACTGCTAGAGACAGCAGTGCAAATGGCTCGATGACGATATTCTACCAGGTCACATCCCAACCGCCCAAACGCAGATCGCATCCTGTCGGTAATGCATTCCCCCAACAGCTGCCCAACACGAGGTTGCTCTGATCAAAATTCCTGTGGGAATTCGATCAGAATTCCTGTGGGAATTCACTGGCATCGGCAGCTTCGATCCTTGCGGGGCCACGTGGCGCCACAGTACTTCTGCAGTATTGCATGTGTGGCGGATTAAAGCGAAGATTCTCAGCGAACCCGCTCATTTGGCCCATTACATGGCGCCGCGCGATCAGTGGAGGAGCTGCGCACACACTTGAAGCAAACCGCGTTACCCAACACCGTTCAAGCTCGACAGCAAGCAGCCGCTGCCACCTATGGAAATAAGCAGCCACTGCCACCTGTTGTGTTTTGATTCGCCCAAAAGTAGCCACTAAACTATATAAAGCAGCCAGCACACTCTATTGTATTCTGATTCATCCGCAAGCAGCCCTAGCCCCCCACTATGGAAATAGACAACCACTGCCACCGCATTGTGTTCTGATTCGACCACAAACAGCCACTGCTCCCTATGAAAAAACGTAGCCAGGACCCTTGCTGTGTTCTGATTTAACCACAAGCAGCCACTGCCCTATATGGCAATTAGCAGCCTCTGCCACCTGTTGTGTTCTGATTTCACCACAAGCCATCACTGCCCCCTATAAAATAAGCGGCCACTGCCCCGGGGTCGTGTTCTGATTCGGCTGCAAGGATCTGTACTTCTCTGGTCTTACACATGTGTGCGGAGTTTTCAGGCAAATTCACGTGAGACCGATCATATTTTACTTATTGCATATGCCCGTTCTGAGAAGTGGAAGTGTTCTGTGGCACGGTTCGATGTGGAGGAGGATTTTAAAAGCAGCAGTATTCATGCTATGACGACTGACACTCCGAAGCCTGAAACAATGGCAGACTAGAACAGTTGCACTGAGTAGTTTCCTGAAGTGCACTGTGCTTTGATAATGGCGGCTACGTGAAATTCTTTTATTCATTATACTTTTACGCAACAGTCACTGCTACCTGTTGCGTCGTCTGATTTGACGACGAGCGCCCCTCCCTATGGAAATACGCAGCCCCTGCCCCCTATGGAAATAAGCACTGGCCCCATGTTGTGTTTTGATTCGCCCACAGGCGGCCAGTGTGCGCCCTACATTGGAACTAGCGCCCAGTTTCCCTGTGGTGTGTTTTGATTCAGACACAAGCAATCTCTCTCAAATTTTAGCGATATCTAACTTCTTAGCACTCGTTATTGAGCGACGCCTACTGCGGTTTTTGTGACTCTCGCAGGGCAGTGACGAGTCGACCTGCCTGCGCGTCACGTCCATTGAGCCCTCCCTGCAGAGCATGACACTCAGCACGTCTGCCAGCAGCCCCACCACGCTGAGCTGGACCTTCCAGGCATCCGATGTGTGCACTACCACGGAGTGCGTGATGGACTTGTGCGGCTTTGGGGTGGGCCACTACCATATCACTGGCACCGCGTATTTCAGGGCAAGCTCCGGCATTGCCACCAGCATTGTGTCAGGGCGTGTGATCTGCCACATGGCACCACCACCGCCACTACCACCACCCCTCCCGCCACCGCCATCAGCATCTCCGCTGCCCCCCAGACCTACACCGCATTATCCGTATTCTTCCAACCCGCCGCCATCACCCCCCCCATCCCATTCCTCCTAAAGCATCTGCTCCATCACCACACCGCCCGCCGCCACCTGCTTCCATTCCACTTCTCACCACGGCACCCACCACATTTGTCTCGACACCGGTGCCAATTTCTGCATCAAACATCACGCCCACCACCCATCCAACTAGTACCGCATTCTCTGCCTCCTCCCCCGCCCTGCCTTCACTGCCCATCGATGCTGTCATCGCGATTGCTTATAACTTTGACGGCTTCACTAGCGCAGCCCTCGTCGCCTGGGAAGAGGACATCGTTGCCACCCTCGCACGCTACGCCGGCATCAGCACCTTTGCTGTAACTGTCACCAGCGTGGTGGACGTGCCCGCCGAGATGCGCCAGCGCCGGCTCCAGCAGAGCAGCGGCGCCACTGTGGCAACCAGAATGCTGTTCTTCATCTCGGATGCCAGCACAGGCTCGATGTCCCCTGGCGAATTCCTTCAGGCGGCCCTCGACGACCCCAGTGGCATCTTCGAGACCAGCGAGAACCCCCAGCTTGCCTCCGCAGTGGTAACTTCTAAGAATCTCTTGACCGACGATCAAGCGTCGCCGCCTATCCCTTGGGGAATGCCAGGGCACCCCTCCCCGGCGGCAGCGCTGCCGAACCCCCCACCTGCGGACGAGTGCGCGGCCTCTGACCCGAGCGGGACCCTCGGGCCGTGCAGCGCATCCCCGCCAGTGCCGTGCACCACGCTGCCTTCGGGTGCTGCCTTCTGCGGCCCGTGCCCACCCGGATTTGTCGGCGATGGGCGGCTGTGCGAGGACATCGACGAGTGTGCGGCAGACAACGGCGGTTGTGACCACCGGACCGCATGCCACAACACGCCGGGCGGGCGCACGTGCAGTGCGTGCCCCGACGGGTACATTGGCAGTGGCGCCACAGTGTGCCGGCAGATGACCTCCTCGTGCGAGCTCAACAACGGCGGGTAATGCCTCCCACCTGATCCTTCGGATGATTCGGATGGTCGCAGTGCCACATCAGTAGGGATCACATGCCACATCAGCAGGTTCCCGTTGGAGCAGCTGCTCTTGATTGCGATGCCGTGACAGGAGTCGCACTGCAGTCAGTTGCACGCAGGGTGGCTCGATTTGCGGCGTGCCTGCGCAGTGATCATGGAGAGGAGCTCATCTTACAACCAGGGCAGGGGTGCATCTGCTCTGCAAGAGCTCCGCCGCAACTCTAGAGGTCAACTCGGTTTGGCTCAGTTTTTCCATGTGATGTACAATAGCACGGCTGAGGGTGCGGAAAAGTGGGAGTGCCAAGGAGCTGATGTTAAGAGCCCCAAGCTCTGATGAGGTGCATTCAGCATTGTAATATTGGGCCGGAACAAACAAAACCTGGCCCGTGAACCGACGGTCTAGGAAGTCAGACGGGGAGTTCTACCGTGGATTGCGAATCGATATGCTGCGTCACGCAATTCAAGCTGCGTTCAATTCAGTCAGGGGTATGAGAACGCGCCACCCAGTCTGCCCCCAGCCGCCTTCGCCTCTGATTGGATCCCGCGTCCTAGCTAATGGCCGATGGCAGTGCTCTTCGAGCTATGGTTTGAAGGCGGGCTCCACGCTCTAATGAGCCCCATTTGATATGTCGGCTTACCCTCTCGCCTGACTTGGGCATGGCTGACCGTTGCTCCCTTCGGTTGGCGGTGGGCGCGGCAGGTGCTGGAGCAGCGGGCTCGAGCAGGCGAAGTGCACAATGGACGCCGGTAGCAACTGGCAAGTGCAATGTGGTGGTTGCCCGGCCGGGTACGTCGGCGACGGGTACGAGGGCTGCTTAGACGAGCCGGGCTGCTTCGAGGGAGCATGTGTCACTGCGTGCCAGGATGTCCCTGCCGGTGTCCCTGGCACTGGCTACACCTGCGCCCCCTGCCCACCTGGGTTCCTGGGGGACGGTGAAGGCCCCCTCAGCCTCGTCCCCAGCGCTCAGGGTTGTTATCGCAATCCGTGCTTCAGCAACAACGGCGGCTGCTCTACTCAGGTTACGCCCGCCCAGTGACCTCCTCCCCTCCTCACCTTTCCGCTTTGTGCTCCTCGGGCTCTCTCTGCCGGACCCCATGCCCTCTGCCTGACGAGGCCGCCCGTGATCCTGGTCCAATGATCCTGGTCGGGTGCCTTCTCTTCCTCCAGGTCGGTGTGTTGGCTGTATTTATTCTTCTCTTGGGCGGGTGCTCTGGGTTTGCTTCTCCTGCTTGTGGTCGGTTTTGGGGCTGCTTTCTCCACAGCAAGGGGAGAGTTGCGGTTTGAGGTTACATTTGATTTCCTCTGTGCGTTTCACTAAGGGACTCCCTATGCTTCTTTTCTCACCCTTGTAGAATTAGCCTAGCCATGATCTTGTTTCCGGTGTGCAGTAGTCCAACACTGCATTGTACAACAAAAATTTGGAATACCGTATTACACACACCACGATGTGAGCAATGCCTGAAATAAGCCGATCCGTGTCCTGATAACGTTGTACATGTCACAGGCCAATCCAAGCGCCGGAGGGCGTGATTGTAGACCGTCAACATGGCGAGCATAAGTTGCCATATTCAAAATGGTAGATGGTTGTTGCGGATCCGGTCCCATGTTGTCGTGCGATTTCCACGCGGCTCGCCATCGGCCCGAGCCAGCTGACTCGAGCTACACCACTTTCTCGGGATCTCCCCAGCAAAGCAGTAAACATTGATTGACTGGGGGTGCAGGTGGAGTGTACAATCGATATGGTGTTGTTTGAGGGGGCCGTCTGTGGCGATTGCCCGCCTGGATTTGTGGACGTCCACCGGGATGGTAGTGTGTGCGTGGACGAGGACGGGTGCATCACGGACCCATGCTTTCCGGGGGTACTCTGCACGGACATCCCGGCACCAGGGCAGGGGCGCCGCTGCGGGCCTTGCCCACCAGGCTACACGGGCGACGGCGCCACGTGTGCTGACGTGGATGAGTGTGCGTCGGAGGCAAGGCCGCCCTATGGGGGATGCTTTCGCGACGAGGGAGCTGGGGTGGTGACCGCGTGCACGAACACGGTGAGGTCCATGGACAGTCCAAAGGGGCGCGAGTGTGGGCCTTGCCCAGACGGGTACAAGGGGAGCGGAGAAACCGAGTGCGTGTGGTCCGTCACGTGTGCGGAGCGTAATGGCGGATGCTGGGCTGGCTCCGGGGATTACAGCGAGTGGAGCGCCACCTGCACAGACATCGAGGGCGGCGGCACGGTGTGCGGCCAATGCCCGACTGGATTTGCCGGCTCTGGCGATAGCGGATGCGTCGATGTTGACGGTTGTGCAACGAATCCGTGTTTTCCAGGTGCAGCCCCGCATGCAGTCGCCGCCACCACCTGTATGAACATTATGGGTTGACTTCCACTTCAATACGTGCGTGGCTTTATTGGGGAGTAGATATACATCATAGTATTCAGTTTGCTGGGGGGAATGTAAATTCAAATCGCACTGTCACGCAACTCACTGCAAATGCGCACATGGGAGCTTCCTACCACTCGCGGCCTTGGATTTCGTGTCTTTGCCGTTGCCCAGATGCGCGCCATGCGTCGTGACAAGAGTATTCTGATTGGTGACACGTATCCGAAGGCAATCGCGCCCTGGTGGGGGGCGGACGCGCGGAGGACTGTGGCATGCGGCAGCCCGATAGCCTGCTGAGTAGGCAGCATCGTTCTGGTAGCTGAGTTGGAGAATGGGAGGAGGGTTGAATGTGCGGTCAGGAGTAACATGCACCGACGTCATGGCTCCGGGGGAGGGGCATTTGTGCGCATATGTGGGCCCCGTCGCGACGTTGCCCTGGGCGTGCCCGGAGGGCTTCCACGGGGACGGCGAGCAATGCACGGAGTGCCACCTGTCCGCACGCATCGCCGCCTCCACCATCACTGCCAGCGGAGCCGTGACGCGCTCAGGCTGGCGCCGAGGGGAGCGAGTGCAGATACATGGGCAGCTGGACGGCCTCAGCCACGCGCAGTGCACCAATCAGGAGGGCACCATGTTCAACTGGGACGGTGCCACGTCAGATGGCGCCCACCTCCAGCTCACTGCAACGGAGAATCGAGCAGACACCCTGAAGCTGACCCTGCCAAAAGTCAACCTCGTTGTGGGGCTGGGCTACACCTTGAGCTTGACGGCATATCTGGCCGGGCGCCCCACCGCGCAGCACACCGTGTCCGCCAGTTTTTTTGTGGCGTCGCAGCCACTGCAGGTGGGAGGGCATGTCCCTTGCTACCGCGAGGGCAGTGCATGCGCCCCTGACCTTCCCCTTCCCTCGCAGCCACCGCAGATCTGAGTGCATGCATCACTGCTACATACAGGGGCAATGAGTGCCCCACGCTTTCACCCCCTTCTACCATACCACATCTTGGAGTGCTGCTATGCGAGAAGCGGCTTTCACCCCCGCGTCCCCGCATCCTTCCACGATTGTGTGGGGCACTGTGGACCCATGCGCAGACCCTCCACCATTTGAACCTGCGCCGCTGACCTGAAAACAGGAGCCCTCCATGAGCAGCATGCCATCCTCGATAAGTACGCATTCATCATCGCGACGTGAGAGTTGGAGGCGCTGAACCAACAGAAGGGATGTGCGTGGCGCAGGTGGTGATCCGGGGGGGAGATGCGGTGGTAGGGAGAGGTGGGGACGTGATTCTCTCGGTAGAGAACAGCGAGGACCCGGACGGCGAGCCCGGCCTTATTGCCTATGAATGGTGGTGCAAGTGCACATCCGCCGGTGCTGGAAGCAGGGCGTGCCGAGACTCAGAGGGGCAGTTACTTCCTAGCCGCATGACGAACGAGACGCTGCACTTGACGCTGCAGGGGGCGGAGGAGGGGGGGGTAATGAATTACACCTTCACGGTGACTGCTTCGAAGGGCGCTCGCACCTCCCAGCGCAGCACCCCCATCACCGTCCTCAGCACGCCACCTTTGTCCATGGTCATCACGCCTGTGGTGGGGAAGGTGCGCCCTCCGGCAGCCCTGGTAACACACTTCCATCCTACCAGTCCGTATGATTATGGTGTGTTGGGACGCGCCCACACAGAAGATTGCCGAGGGGTGCGTTTGACCAATCACGGATGGCCACGAGAGGTCCGCGACCGCGCGGATCTGACCCACAGATCAGCCAATGGACACTCATTGGGGCCCATTGAGCAGGAGCACTTAGCAAAGCAAAACAAGAGAGCACACGCGTGTCACACTCGAAACCAAGTCTGGCCGTGGATGATCTCAACCGGGGACCACATGGTCCCCTTCCCTGCCGGTGTGTTACAATCTTGTTGCGACGCTGTTGAATCCAACCGAACGAAACCAAGCCGCTGGCATTTGGTGTGATTATCACAGCCACCCAAGTTGATGCCGCTGTCACGATGGGATCAATCGAGGATCTGGCCTTCCCTTCATATGCACTCCTCAGCACATACGAATGTGGATGCTGCAGGTCAATCCCACGGAGCCGCTTGCTCTACAGTCGGAGGTTACCTCAGAGGACCCCGCCAGCCTGCACATGGTGTGGAGCTGCACGCTCGAGCCAGAAGGGCAGGCGTTCCCGCTGACGCCGCCGATGCTGCTATCACCCGTCACCCAGGAGAACATCGTGCTGCGTGAACACGTGCTTACTGAGGGGCACGCCTACCGCTTCCAGCTCAGCGCGCATGACCGTCTCGGAGCCGCCTCGGCGGCTATCACGGTGGTGATGAACAGTCCCCCTACTGGCGGCGGCGTGGTGGTGAGGCCCACGGAGGGGGTAGCGCTCAGCACTGTGTTCACCATTATTGCCCCAGATTGGCGCGACGACGACCCGCCTCTTACTTTCCAGCAGCTCTACCGTGTGGTGGGGGCTGGAACGAACTCCTCCCTGCAAGAGGAGGCGGACGAGGGGTGGAGACCCCTGGTGAGCGACCACGGGCCCCTGGGGCAGCCCCCACAGCTCGAGGCCGTGCTGCCTGAGGCGGGGATCGCGCTGCATGGAGATCTGGTGCAGGTGTGTGTGTCCGTAATGGACGCATATGGCGCCACTGCTACAGCTGAGACCTCCGTGACGGTTCGCACGGCGGCAGTGTTGGATGCGGCGCCCGTGCTGGGGAGAGTAGATCGCCAAATCATGAACGGCGATACGGACGCGGCAATGCGTGACATCCTAGGGCTCAGCGCTGATCTCAACAGGCGCAGTAATGAACTGGCACATTTACAGGTAGGGAAGCTCTCTCGCCTCCCTCTCCCTCTCTCCCCATCTTCCTCTCTCTGAATATCCCTCTCTGAATCAATTACCCGGAGTCTTTTCCGATTGCTGAGTCGAAGAAGTAGAAGAAGAAGTCGGTGCAGCCGCCTCACAGAAGGTGAGCGTGGCTAGTATTACCCGCCTGTATGTGCTCCCACACACCTTCGGCGTGACGCTGGGTCGCAGAACACTCTGAAACCAGCGCGGCCTTGCCTGCTCCAGGTCGCGCGGAATGTAGACAACCAAAAACAGATAGCAACCGATGGCAACTGAGTCGCATTCGAAGCTACCCTCGTTGCGCTGGGGAAGCAATATAATTGTGGCTGTGCTGTCGGGACTCGGGCCGTTGAGCGGGGTATAAGCTTCATTTCGCTTCTGGTTCAGTTCCACCGGGTCTGCCACCCAGGGCGCTGCCTCTCTTTCATATGCACATGCCATCCATCCCTGTCATGTCCATATGCTTCCCACCCGCCATTCATGCACCATCCCATTGCCAGGCTCTGCGCTCTTTGAACAAACAGTCAGATGTGCTCAGTGCTTACTCATGACATGACGCTTTTGTGGTCTGCCGGGTGTTTCACAGAGCATCGAGCGGCGCATGCTGGGAGTAAGCGCGCAGGGCGAGACCTCAGCCGCCCGCGCCACTCTGCTCGAGGGTGTGGCAGCTCTCCACGGCAGCTTCTTCCCCACCTCCGGCTCAGTGGCCTCCCTGGCAGAGATGGCACGTGGAGTGCTTGCTGTGCCCTACGAGCTGACCAATCAAACGCAGGCCTTGGGGCTGCAGCTGGTGGAGAGTCTGATCGCGGACACCGCAGAGGGCAAAGCGCAGATGAAAGCTGGGACCGCAATAACAGTACTAGAAGCTCTCAGCAGCTTGAACGAAGCCAACCAATCGGCCACGGGCACAGCGGGTGAGACCCGAGCTGCTGTGGCGGCTGGAGACGTCGCCGCATCGACATCCGAGGGCATCGCACGAAGCGCAGAGTGCCAGGCCCTCGCTACGCAGCTGTCGGCGGCGGTCCTGGTGGGGGCGGTGGACGGGGAGGTTGCGCGAAGAGCAGGCTCCGCCACGATGGCCATATCTGCGCAGCGATGCCGTGCTGACCTCGAGGACTCTTGCCTGTACAACCGCCCGCACTTCACAGATGGCGTCGCAGCAATGTTTCCTGCCTCCCTTGGCCCCGCACTTGCAGGCCATGCGCCAAACTGCTCCGCCGCTGGGGGCTGTGCTCTGACGAGGACGACGGCGCGCAGCTCCATGCAGGTCGCTCCCTCTCTCACTCTCTCTTTGCCCCGTTCCAGCGCATCGCCCCTCCAGTCACTGCCCTTCCTGTCCAAACAGCCTGCTTGCCGTGTGGGTCATTGTGATGTGCGTCATTCGCTCAATTCTGCTGTACAACTTGCCATTAGTATCATCACCATCATCATCATCATCATCATCATCATCATCATCACCATCATCACAGTTTTAGTCACACACACACATGAGTACCACTGTCTTCACCAGGCTGGCTTATTGTTTTCGTCTGGTGTATGTCACCGAGCGTAGCAGCGGTCTCATCTCGTACCGGCCTGGCAGGTGCGGGTCCTAAGTATGGCCACGGAGGCGCACGACTCCGCGGGAACGCCGGAGAAGGAAGCAAGCACCACTGTGGCAGCAAGCGGAACCGTGACCGCCTCGCTGTTGGACGCCGGCGGCAACAACAGCGAGGTGGAGGTGGCAGGGTTACGCGAGGGCGTCGTGATCGACATTGCGATCGGGCCGGCATACCGCGGCGTCACCGTGGCGGAGGCGGAGGCGCGCATGGGCTCCTCCTGGAGGGGGCGTCTGGTGTGCGAGTTCTGGGACACTCCCAATCGGAGCTACTCTTCTGCCGGGTGTGCCGCGCTGCCCAATCCGGCACCGGCGGGGGCAGACCTGTACTGGCGCACCTCCGATACGACAGGGTACTCAACCTTCGATATGATGTGGGCAGTGGGGAATGCGGTGCTGACGGACGGATGTGAGGAGACCTGGGGCGCCACGCTCCCCGAGTACGCCGGCGCGGACGCCGGCTACCGGAAGTACGGGCACTGGCACGGTGCACCCAATGCCAGCGCCGGGATCAACGCGGCAAGCACGGATGCGTCCGAGGAGGGGCCAGCCTCGCGGGCACCGGCAGTGTGGGAGCCAGGCGGATGCGCGCTGGTTGATCCCGCGGGGAACTCCACCACAGCGTGCGTGTGGGACTGGACCCGGCAGCGGTTCGTGGGTGGTGGGTGCGTGGTGGCGGCAGCGCAGTCGTGCCTGTGCACACACCTGACAGACTTCCGTGCGGCGCATGTGCGGCAGGAGATGGAGCCGCCATGGCTCGCCGCAGCGAGCGTCGACCAGATGGTCTCGGTAAGCCTTGGAGACCTGGAGGACGCCTACATTCTGTTCATCCTGGTGTTTGGTATCATCGGCACGGCTGCTCTCTTGGGCACGCTCTCCACGTGGCAGCACAGCGCTGAGCGGCAATCCCTCTTGGAAGCCCTCGTGACACCATATGGCACCGGCGCCTTGGGGTGCCGCCAGATCTACGGGCAGCTCTGGACATGGGGGGTCTTCGAGGAGGAGGTCCACTTCCCTGGGGCGAAGCTCCTCAGCAAGTACGGGCGCCGCTGGATGATACATTCTGAGAGAGCGAGAAGCGTGGCCAGCAAGAAGCACTTTATAACACGGCAGCTAACAGGAATCTCCTGTGCGAGGGAGGAGAAGCGGGCAAGAGGGGGAAGTAATCAGGATACGTCAGCCTCGCCATGGTTAGATCGAAAGATAGCATCCAACCTCCAAGTGGAGGGATTGCAGAATGAACATGCACACTTCGTGCGGACGCCCACGCTGCAGCGCGCGCTGGGGCACGTGGAGTCTTCGAGCAGGAACTGGGGCCTCGCGCACGCGCTGGCCCAATCAATTCAAAAGCGCTGGAGTCGCTGGGATCCCACACGCAACAAGTATCAGGCCAGTGGATGCAAGGAGGCGGAGGGACTGGCAGCGGAGCGACCGAGACGGTCAAGGCGCACCTCCTCCTACTCTGCCGCTGCGCCTTTGCTGGAGGCGCCCCCGCTGCGACCGTCAGTCACCCAACCTGCGCCAGCCTGCTTAAGGAAGGTTCCGCATGAAGCGCCGCAGTTGGAGCTTCTTCCAGACGCGCGAGTGGCTGGACAAGGGGAGGAGGCGGCTCCGACGCGTGAGCCCACGCCGAGTCCTGACCGGGAGGAAGAGCACCAGGGAACGGCCGAAGAGATGCTTGCGGGTGACAGCCAAGCGCCAGGAGGGAAGAGCGAAGTGGAGGAGGAATTCACAAGAACTGGCCCATGTGACGGGTCCGGTGGGCATGCCGGGCACGGGAGTGAAGAGAGGGATCACCCCGTGACAGACCTCCCATCGCACGACCCACCAATGGCAACGCGAGCGATATTGACGACATCCGCAAAAAGACTGAAGAGGGCGTATGCTCGCATGCAAACAGTGCGGAACATGTTGAAAGTGTCTTCTGTCAATGGCAAGGGCGTGGTGGAACAAGAGCCCATGGTTGCGAGGGAGGCTGGGGTGGTGGGCAGAAAAACGAGATTGAAGAATGCTTATGCTCGCATGCGCGCGGTTCATCTCATGTCGAGAGTGACCACTTCCAATGTCGAGGACGTGGTGGACCAAGAGCGCCTGGTTGTGATGCAGGTTGGGGCGGTGGGCAGCAAGCTGCTGCAATGGCACCGGAGTCAAACACTGGCAAGAAGTCAACGGGGAAGAGAATCAAGATTTCAAGTGGTAGGAGCTCTCGGCGTCGCACACCTGTGTCTCCCTCCACAGAGTTCCGCAGGATCCGTTGTTTTGCCTTCGACTCGGCTCAAATCTCCCAGGGCGTTGCTTGCCCGCATGGCGCTCACTGCTGTAGCTCCTATGATGGCGCTCACTGCTTCCAGGCAGACGCCCCCTTCTCCAGGGGTTGTATTGCCGGCAGTGGCCCCGCTGAGTGAGGAGGTGCCATTCGTTACATTCGCAGAGCATGTCTGCAACAACCGCAGGGCAGCCTTGTCGACCTTTGCTGGACTTGCAGGGCTCAGTCATCCGCCTATAGCTTGATGTAACAAAAACTGTGCTGCCTGTATTGAGGAGGCAATAAATCCTCTCTGTGTCTGGTTGCCTGCGTGAGGCAGCTCCCTCAGCATGCAGGCGATTCAGGAGGGGGGAGGGGGGCGTGGAGATGAAGGACGCGCGGGTTTCAGATTTATTTTTATCTTTGAATCTCCAACAGCCAACTAGCTCGGGGGGGCACTGTTGTGTCTGCAGAAACGAGTAGTTCACGCAAGAAGTGGGGAAGAGCTGTGGGAGATGCTGCGGGTCCGGTTGCGAGGTGTCTGCCCGTTCATCTGCCACTTGCTGAAGATGCGCGACCTCAGAAGCACCGCGCATCTCTGCGACTTCATGCGCTTCAGCCCGACCATGCTCGCGCTCCACGTCCCTATCGACGCCCTGCGCGATGCAAAGGCGAGGACAGCCGCACACATGGCGATAGAGAATGTTGTACCCCCGTCACCGGCTGAGAGTCAACCAGCACCGGAACGGGCTCAGCAGCAGCCAGTGGAACGACTGCTGGGTACTGCGCTGGTGCTTGCGTTCCTGAATATGCACAGCATCGTGCAGGTGGGTACCCCGCGTGAAGGGACAATCATCCCGCCGCCTCTTGAGGAGTGTGGCAGACCACTGTGCCTTTAACTCGAGGAAAGACAGAGGGTGGTAGTCACCCTCTGTGTCTCTTGATTTGTCATGGGAGCACCTCGGTGCCCACATTAGGTTTCTGCGTCCCTTCATCGCCCTGCATGTGTCCCTCTCTCGGATGGTGCCTGAAGCGGGAGGCCCTGCATATGTCCTTTGCTCGGGTGGTGCAGGTAAACAATCAGTTACAGGTTGCAAAGCGCGTGAACTGGGCGCAGCCGCATGTACACCTCGGCATAGAGGCGTACATAGGACTCTTCAAGGCGATGCTCAGTCAGAGCAGGGACATGCTCCTACAGGTCTGGCCTGCCCCTCCTCGCAGTCCACTTGGCATTATGGCCCGCCCCCCCCGCAATTTAGCGCCGGTGACATTTACGATCACAAGTATCAATCAGGAAGGTGCTCTGCCTATGCTCTACAACTGCGCATGGTATCTAAATCTGTACCTATAATATCATGGATCAACAATGTGAAATATGCTGGTAGCAGCTGTGCTATGAGCAGGCTGGTTATTTTTCCCCTACCGCTGAGGACTCATATCGCTGCCCCCTCGATGGAGAAGCAGAAGGGCGGCCGCCGGGACTGTGGTGCCATCAGGCCTGCTGCATCAACTCTTGAGAGCGCCGATGCTGTGACGACAGCTGGCGAGGCACTTCCTTCTCGGTTGAGCTCAGCTGAGTGCTCTGAGTTAATCGCAGCTTCAGGAAGCACGGCCCTTCTGTTCCAGGTTCCCGGTTTCCAGATCACCAACTGGACTCGACGGGAGCGTCGCGCATGCTGGGCATACGTGTTGCATTGATACGATTTGCCGGAAATCTGCAAAGTCAGAATGGACAAGATGGAGATCCACCGCCGACATGAATCCGGCCCTTGATCACATAAAGCGGCCTTAAGTGCAATATGACCCTTCCATGATCGTACGTGCGTCTGCATAGGTTGGTGGGGGAATGGGGGAGCAATGGAATTTCTCCTATGTTTACGCCAACCTCACTAGCAACGTTCGCTGGCGACCAAATTATTGTCTGCTGTTTTGACGGGCACCAGGAGAACTGCGCAAACCTTCATCCCACGAGTCATCCTACGAGTCATCCCACAAGTCGTCCCACGAGTCATCCCGCGAGTCATCCCACGAGTCATCCCTCGAGTCATCCCACGAGTGGGCCTGGTCGATGCGAAGTTTGCTCCTCCTCTGAGATGACTTTTGGCTCCTTTCTTGCAGAGATAGCGCTTTGCTCTTTCTCATTTTGCGAAACGTCATTTTCCTCTCAGGGCCGGGCTCACCCTCCGCCATAGCCCGGGTCGCTGACTCGACGGGTATGTGGTGGCAGTCGGCACTGTGGAACCTGGCGCTGCTGCAGGATGCGGAGGGCGGCTTTGACCTGACAGATGCGCTGGCCAGGGCGCTGCACGCGGGAGCCAACACCGTAGCCCTCCTCTCGATAAGTGCTGTCCCGGCGGGATGCAGAGAGGACGTGCTGGCAGTGCTGCCGCAGGAGCTCCGGCAAGCCGGGGAGGCACAAGGACTATCAGAGCAGCGCGTGATGCGGCTGTGGGCGACAATGCTGGCCGTTGCAAAGATGCGCCTGCTACCGATCAGCCTGGTGTGGAACCCGGAGGCGGAGGTGGCAGAGCAGCAATCGGTGAGCTCGCAGGCATCGGCGTACATAAGAAAAGTGTGCGCAGAGCGGCCCGGCATCTGCGCAGCTGCTGTGGAAGCGGAGTCAAGAGCCGAGGCCGTGGTGTATGGGTGGCACCGCACCCGCATGGATGCCATGGCTCGGCTACGCCAAAAGGTGAGAACGAAACGACATCCCACTCAAGGGCCGAGGAGGTGCTGTCCGGGATTGTAGGGGCTCGGCACCCGATTAGAGTGTGTGTCGGTCTGCCATATGGGGTTGAGCTTGGCGCCGATATCTGCATGATTTTCACCCCACCAATCAAAACACTCGGGAAACCCTGTCGGGCTGCGCGATGTGACCACACCGGGGACCAAAGGCATCAGTGTCCTGCTGTATACCACAGACCCACCGTCTCGGAGATGACGAGGAGAACCAGGCCCTTTGCTCTCTTCGACGCTCCGCATCATCTCTGGCGGCACACCTCGCAGCCATAACCCCAGCCTCGGGTGGTCACAGAAGCGAAGCAGACGCCCTTTGGGCCTGCGCGTGCCCGAGCTTGCTCAGTATGGGCAACATGGCACACCACTCAAAACGTATATAATCGGTCAATGGTGTGACAAAACGTCAAAACATGTTGTATTCGACATCTGGCTGCCATCATGAGGTGTTGGACGGGTGCTTCGGCCGTTGGTTGTGAAGTTTGCTGGCTGTCCCGCCGCAACGAGACCCTGCTCCTCCAAGGGCACGCAACCTCGCACCGGGGGCGAGGATCGTCCCGGCTTTGGCCGGCACGCCTCACGCTATCGTGCGCGTGTAAGCCTTGAGGCAGGATGATGCACTAGGATGCTAAGCCTTAAGGCAGGATGATGCACTGCAGGCTGATTCTGACTGGTCCTGAGGGTGCCAGGTGCTCGCCGAAGGAGTGGGAAAGCTGCAGGGCTTTTATACAGACAAGGAGCAGTGGCAGCTGTGGTGGCAGTCCTGGGCTAGCAAGCTAAGTGAGTTAGGGAGGAGTCACCCCTGGATCGCTATTTACAGGACCCCTGTCAACGACCCGTTCAGCCGTACCCAGCGCATCACAGCGCAGTGCAATGTGTTACTCCTCTCGCTCATCCTCACCTTCATGCTGCACTTTACCAGGGCCCGACAGTGCTGTAGTCATTTCCAGGTCTCGCCGCCCTCCTCACCTATCCTGTCACGCAAATTCCATCCACTGCATGGGGGTAGAGACCCCTACCCGCACAGCAGGCTTGCGTTGATACACCACCGCTCAGAGGAGCATGTTGACCATCAAGACTGCTATCGGACGTTCTCATTCCTTTGCCCCTTGACTGTCCAGTACGGAGGCTATCGACTAGCAGAGTGTTGACCCATCTGGCTCAGAATACGTTGCGAAGGTTTTGCCGATTTGCCCTGAGCCATACACCGGCTGCCTCGAGCTGAGTGCCAGGCAGAAACCTGTTCTGCTGCGACTCCGTCATTGATGAGCACATCTCAGCTCGCGGCCAAGCAAGAGCCAGCCGGCCTGTCGGTGCATCTGCCTACTTTGCGGCGGTCGCCCCCAGAATTGAGTTCTACAAACATAAGCCAGCCGGTCTGTCGGTGCCAAGCATCTCCCATTCTGTGCTGATCGCCGCCAGGATTAAGCTCAACAACAACAACAATCCCTGAGCCCTTTTGTGTTGTTGTCATGGATGCGGATGGTTTCGTTGTGATAGGTGCACCATTTCGCAACTGATGGCATGCAAACTATTGACAACACAGCCTTATCTTGAACAGTAAGCAGTGGCTGGGCGGTGTCGCATTTAGCAAAAGATCACTCTGACGTTTTCCCCAGGCATCACTGTCATCCGTCGTCCACTAACTGTTGCTGTTGATATCCTCTAACTCCTCTTTTTTATATTCCGTGCGAATTCCTGGGTGGTCAGTCCTCGAGCCGGTGGTGAGTGAAAGGTGATTCGTGTCGCAGGAGTACCTCGGGTGCCACAGCGCGCTCGAGCAGCAGCCGTGTTGGGGCGCTCTCACCTGCCAAGAGCTGTACCAGGCGCGCGACGCCAAGGCCCTCCCGGAGCACCTGGCAGCGGAGGGCTTCGAGTGCACGGCGTTCCCAAGCAATGACCGCGTGGCGGACCGGGTGTGGGTGGCGATTATCGTGGTGGGCATCATGTTCCCTGTGAACCAGGCGCTTCAGCTGCTCTTCACGCACGGCGGCGCCCCGCAAGCTCCGCGCCACATCGTATACGTTGCCCACCACAGCTCGTCCTCGCCTACCTCCCGGGTCATAGCGTGGTTGGAGGGCTTGTTGGTGTTGCTAGAACCGGACCCCTCGTCGCTCTCCCGGACCATTGCGCCGCTCTTCCTGGTTTACTCGAGAACCTCCCACTTCACCTACATGGGGTTGCGGGGGCTCTGGTTGCGGGGCCGGCACCATCTGCAGCAGCTCTGCACGCTGACGTGGCTTATCTGGCAGCTGTTTGCTAAGGGGGAAGACCAGCAGGTGGTTCTACAGCGGAATCATGATGCATGGAAGGCCAAGGAACAGGAGGACGCCCGGCGGCGGCAGCTGATCCAGGACTTTGCTGTGATCCAAGGCGAGATGGACCACCCTGCCACACGGCTGATCTATCTAGGCGTCATCAGCGGCTGGGCGATGATCCTGTGGCTCCAGGTGACCTACGCCTCGGAGGTGCGCAGCATGCTCGGAGCGGCCGAGGAACGCCTTGTCATCCGCGAATGGCTGCTTACTATAGTCGTGGATAAGCTCATCATCCATGCCTTTCTGAAAATTGCCCTCCTCGCACTTTCAAGCTTCCTCCTCCGCCAGTACAACGATCGTAAGATGGTGCTCCCCCTGACCGGATGCCACCACCCCATATATAGTAGCAACGTATGGCTGCCCACACTTTGCTCCTGGGGGGCGGGGGGGACAGCACAAAACATTGAATTTGGTAGCCCCTGTACTAAGATCGTGTGTCGTGGGGGGGTCGGCATCCCCCCCGCGGTACACCCCAACTGCGACATGGCCCATGCGGTGATACCGCCATCACACGTATGGTGTGGGGTCAAAGTTGCCCACGCGCGTAGATGCCACCATACGCATGGCGTGCGCATGACACCTGGATATTATCCACCATCATGGAGTGTGAAGCGAGCTAATCAGAAGTACCCACGTGTGGCTCCTGTCATCACATCCACGGGGACGGGAGTGCACCACACGTGGACGCCGCCGATAACGCGTAAGGGGGCCGAGAGTGTCCCACGCATGGATCCTGATGGGGGGCAAAGTGTGGGCAGCCTATGGTACAACACCAACGTATCACTTGCACTGGATCAGCACTAGTGAGCCACTTATGCAAGATCAACACCAGCACTCTACATCCACTGGATTAACACCAGCACTCTACATCCACTGGATCAATACCAAAAAACCTTGTCCACTAGATTAATGCCAGCGCACCACCTACACTGGTACCATCACTGGTACACGCCACTTGGACTGATGCAGCAGCGTGAGTGCACCATTTGCGTTGCTACGGCATCATGTGCGAATTCATGCACTTTGTAATACGCGAAGTACACTTTTATACACCTCTACAAAGCGAAAATATCGGATGCAGTTTGTATGGACGTTCGGCTTGCATGAAGGATACTGCAAAGTTGCAGCATCAGTCGCATTATTGCTAGCGCGCTGCTGCCAAGATCAGCTAGCATAATGATATGCTGGTTGTGGTGACTTGATCTTGGAATTCGTGTATGTTCCTTCCAACAGCACTCACCCATTCCGTTGAGTGCATTTAAATGGGGAGGCAACGGCCGAGATGATTTGGGTGTGGTTTTGCAACATCTTCAATCGTCTGATATATGTTTAGTGCGAATGAATGTGATTGCGCCTGTGGCGTACTCGTACATTAAGCGTTCCGATATCAGCTTTCATGAGCGCCAATTTGACATGCAGACATGTGCCTGTTTGGGTGTATGGGAGCATGTACTTTATCGTGTAATGATACACGGGTGTGGGGATATCGGACAGGATGATGTAGCACTGCACGCATGGTATGAGAGATATGCTATGAAATATCTTCACATTAGCTTCTCCATGAAATTTGCATCTCATTATGAGACCGATGATTCACTATGACGATTTCAGCTCCGTCATATTCCACATAATTCTTCAGGGTGAGGCTTAGCATGCATGCATAGGTAGCATAGTTATGTAATACCCTAACAATAACCCTATACACTCTTTTCAGTTGTTCTCCGGGTGCAAATCCCCCTCCCTAAGCGCTGCCTTGCTCTCGTAAGAAGAGTCAAGTATCAAAGGAGAGGTCAGCCGAAGAGCTCATACAGGAGGTGCGAAGGTATCCGCGCATGCGTTCACTGTTTGCAATCAGATAGTAACCAATGATGAGTTGATCGACTGAACAAATTTCAGATGGCCTATAGTGGAAATCTCGAAATTTAGATCGACCATACCTGGTACTGGGTATACATCCGCCTTGCCCCCAGCCATCGAATCTGGGTGCGTCAACGCCGCCCGCCGGGAATCGAACCTGGGTCCTCAGCTTGGAAGGCTGATATCCTACCGCTGGACTAAAGGTGCGATCTACGATCCAGTCGCATCGTAAAAATCAACCAATGATTTTGTTGAGATCAATGTTGGGACATCTATTCATGTGGGTGCATTTCACCAGTTTCGGTATAAATATGTTAAACTCCCAGTTTTCTGGTTCCCCGATGATTTCAAGTTTCAAAGAAAATTAAAATGTACACAGGCAATTTCTATCACAAGATACAAATATTATATCAGCATTACCTTAGCAAACTAGCAAGCAACCTATCTGTAATAACGCGAAATACTCTTCACCCATATCCTCGTATGCATTAGCTGCTCGCAAGCTTCCATACTTCTGCTAGCTTCAATCTGCCATCTGGTTGACTGGAGGTAGACTGATGATGGTTAATTGTTGGAGGTCCGCGTCATAATAATTGATTATGTAGGAGTCTACACTACTCATGCTCTGCGATACTATTTTCTTGCTACTACTATTCCGAGCAAGCTAGGGCACTAGCGCGGAAGCTGGGACTCAGTCTTCCTTACTCTAGTATGCATGCAAACAAGGCAGGGACACTGCAACAAGCAAGCACACATTATACTGGAATATCCTAGTTCACTAGATATCAGAAACTCCCGAACTGTGTGGATAAACTCATAAGATAAATAAACCCTAAGCTAGATATACCCGGAACGGTCTCGGACGGTTTCGGAGACTAGCCTACCTGTGACACAGCGTGTGTCACAGCACGAACCTATAGATCAGTCAGTTGTCCAGTGTTGGCCTAGGAGTCTGTCATAGGGGCCTGACCGGGACTCCCAGTCAGGGCTGCCTATACAGATTTCAGCACACCACCCCAGCACTGTGGGTGGTGACTGTCTAGGAGAGTCAGATATTGTAAGATAAGTCAGGGCAGGAGCCAGGTTGACAGACCTAACTGCTAATCTAACTGTGCAATTCTGAAACACAAATTGGAAACCCTCTAGCTAGCACAGGTGCAGAAACCTACGGGCATTGTGCACCCGCTAAACAATTGAAAAGCACCGAGCTAGCAAGCCAGAAGATAACTTGTAGATGTCAAAAGCAAAACCATAAACCAGAAAATTGTTGAAGTCACCGGAGTTCCGCACACCACCATGTTGGTGTGCATCCAGAGTGAACAAGAAGTCAATCGACAGCACCAAAGTAGCCAGTGGTGGCCTCACGGAAGTCCATGCCGTAGTAAGATGTGAAAAAGCCAGCACCGTAGTAGTGCTCCACATCAAGAGGACCGGTCTCATGCAAAGCCATACCGTAGTAGTGAGCCATGTCAAAGCCCAAATCTGCCTGAGCAAGGTCCTGAAAGAGGTCAGGGGGCTCAGGCGGCTCAAGCGGTGGCACATTGTCAGCCACAAAGAAACCCTGAGCCGGGATCACCGATTCAACAAATTCATTCGTGGAGAAAATTGACGGAGTCTCCCAATCGAGATCACCACCAGGCGAAGGCAATCCCGCAGCCGACTGAGCGTCGGGCACGGCAGCCACCCCCATGATCGAGATGCAAAGAATGAGGGAAAGGAGGAAAGGAATCCCCCACGGCCCAACCGTGGCAGGAAAGCCCCAGGGCGGCTTCCCACAACTGTAGGCTCTCTGGTCGTCCACGGGTGGCCCGGACACATGATTGGCCGACGGAGGCGAGCCCCGCGGCTTCAGCCGGAAGCTGCCGTCGGCAAAGTCCTCGTAGTCGTCGGTGTCGTAACCGGTGAGGTCAACCGGCGCGATGGCGGCGTGGTTAAATGACCCAGGGAACTCACCGTCCGTCGTGGCAGTCACCCGCGCCGATTGAAGCGGCACGGGCTTCACATCCTCCTCCTGCGAGACAGGTATAGCAGGGGCCGGCACGGCGGATGCCGATGCCGCCGCACCACCTGCCGGAACCTGCTCCTCCGGCATGTTCCCCGCTGCCGCGGGGCCGCACACCAGAGCCGACGCATGCGGCTCGAGAACCGCCCGTGGTGGGAAGGATGCGTGGGTGTAGTGCACCTTGCAGTTTGCCGCGACATGGACCTCCGCGGCGAGATCGTCCAGCCGCTGATGAATGTCGTCACCTGCGGGCTCGTCGGCAGGCTGCTGCGGCTCTACCGCGAAGCCGTAGGCGGACACGTCGATCCCGCCCACCGCACCCGCACAGAGCACCGCAGGCGGTCCGTACGTAGAGGCCGCAGTGGCAAACGCCTCAGCCCATCATCCGCCGCCTGCGGGAACAGGGCACACATGGCCAATGCACGCACCCCCTCCGCGTCCTCCTCGTCGATGGGAATGCAGAATGCCGCGGCCGAGTGCGGGGGATGCTGACGCCCGCCCAACGGACAGTCGCGGTAGAAGTGGTATTGCTCACCTTTTCCCGCCTTCTTGCATCTCCCGCAAAAGGGCTTCGCCTTTTGGTCGTCACGGTCGAACCCGACCGCAGGCAATGGGTGCGTGCCGACACGGAATCCCCGCTGCGCACCGCGCTGCTGCTGCTGCCGCGCTGCTGCTGCTGCGCCGGTGGCGCGTCCGTCCCGCGCTGCTGCCGCAGCAAATCCTGAAGCTCGTTGATCTTGTTGAGGAGGGCGCCGTACTCGGTGCTTGAGAGCTGCGCAGAGATGCCGCTCTTGCCCGAGACTGCCCTCCCCGTCCCCGTCTGCGCCCAAGCCGGATAAATCTCCACCCCAAGGGAGCGGAGAGATGCCAGAGAGACATGGGGCGAGGTCAGCTGCCAGAGGGTACCGCACCTTGACCGCGGTGTAAAACACCGGGTCTAGCCGGTTGTACAGGGAGAGCTTCCTGGTCTCCTCGGTGGGCGTCCAGTCCGTAGCTTTGTTATCCCGCACCAGACGTTGTTCCCGAGCCAAGATGGGCTGCGGGTCAGTGTCTGCGGGATAACGCAACGCGGCGTGCTTCTCCTGGTGCGACTCGCGTAGCGCCACCGGTATGCAGCCCTTGATGATGTCCACAAGAGCTCGCCGTCCATCACGGTCAGACGAAGCGTCGGTGCCAGTCAACCAGACGTAGGCGTTGCTGTGCTTCTCGATAACCAGAGCCAGAACGTCGTAGAGCAAGCCGTTGACCTTGGTCACCACACGAGCCAGAGGGTCGTCGAGGTCAAAGGGTGCCAGCTCCAGCCCAGCCGAATGAAACTCCGTACGCAGCTGCACCACCAGCTCGGAAAGGAGGCCAGCGTCGTCCGTACCCCTGAAATGGTGCTTCTTGTCACCAAGGACATCCTCGCGGATACCCTTGGCCCACTGGCGGTGAAGTCGCGCCTTGTAGATGTCGTCGACCAGCCTGCTCTGCTCCTGCAAGTACTTCCTAGAATGCAGACTCCCGGCTTTCGAAGGAGAAGGCATCGAAGCCTGAAAGTTCCCGGCTGCATCAACGTACCATATCACAGTTCCAGATGCTGTGATGATATGTGGGCTTCCCAAAGTAGAGATTGTTCAAAGCGAACGCGTGCCGCTGCAGCCTATCTTCGAACTTAGAGATTTCGCACTTGTCGGGCGCATCCGTGTAGACGGTCAGCGATTGTAATTCTTCACGTCTAGTCGAAGGTGTTGTCAGTAAGACCTCGATTGTACTTCGTAATGCTAGCACCACTTCTATAGGCGACCTCTGTGCGGTCATAATGTCGTCGTGATCTCGGGTTTCTGACGCATAACTCCTGTCATTCATTTGCCTTTGCAGGACCATCTGTCACCGGAAGCATTAAAAGGTGTACTTTCGTTTCCGTGTCGTTGCAAGCGATCATCATGGCCTGGTACAACCGTGGCTGGTTTCGCAATCAAGTTACCTATGATGGAGATGACAATATATTTTATGCTCGCTTATACACCTGGGCTTGTTGCCATGATTGCGGTTCTCGAAGGACAGTTCTTGAATGTTGCAATGACCGAGATATGCCACACCGCTACATCTGTGTCGACCGGGAGGCTTGCGATAGTGTGACTGAGCTTGAAGAAGCTGACGAGGACACAGATTCGGAATGGGGCTATCATTTGGACGACTCAACCGATTCGGATCCGTCGGCGGGTTCCCTGCACGATTAGTCACGATTAGTCATAATGCACGATTGAATAGAATACACAAGGAATGTAACAACCACTGTGTAATAATGTAGCATACAATGATTATAAAAAATGTGAAGATCGGGGTTCTTATACCATTGCTTGTACCATACACGTGTTATGCTAGTGACTAGTAACCCGCATCGATACATATGTGTCGACCGCGCGGATTGCGAGTTCTGGCGCTGAATATGCAGGGGGTGACGCGTGGATGACTCCGCGATTAATGATTATTCCAGTCGACGTTGTCCGCCTATTGGTCTGGTGTTACCAGAATGACGAAACGACACCTTTCGACGAGTACGGCTAATACGGGTAAGATCCATATCATTATCACGAATTCTATTGATAATACATTTATTTAAATCATATTTGTTATGTTCGCATGCAAATGGTCTTATGATATTTTTTGTTGCCCGCATCGAGAAGAATTGTTTTCTAGAATAGATGGGTGGTGGCTAAAGCCACCGATTGAGATTCGACCATCAATTCAAATCAAGACGAGTCATCCACCAACAGTCGACACGGTCAGTGCAGATGTACTCGTCGCCAATACGGGTAAGATCCATATCAATGCGTCGGCATCGACTGCATGCAGGCCTCATAGACAACTCGTACCGCGACGGGTAGATCCATTGAGGATCTGCATGCTCGTTGTAAAAGCCGTTGTACCAGGCCCAATGATATTCACGAAGCCATCGTTTTTCGAAGTCGTCGAAATCGATGTAGTCTAGCCGGAATCTGAAGTTGTTTGACATGCCAGGTCCTTGCCAATGGAACCCTTCATCATCGTAATGTGGGGCTTCAAAGTTGGAGGTAGGGAATAACTGCAAGAAATTTCCCCGATCACGAACATCCCCCCAATCGACTTCGAGCAGATCACGTAATTCATGGAAATAGTGAGCCAAAGTTACAGGCATCCAAACATCACCAAACATGCCCGAAAACGTCAAAACGTTTTCTTCCAACGCCCACAAGAAACGTTCTTCGACCCATGCCTGCACAAAGTATTCCTCACGCAATTGACGCATTTCCCGAATGTAAGGAAGAACAATCCCAAACAGGACGTAATGGGTATCCGCCATTCTTGATAATGCAAAGAATGATGAAGCGGTGTGTCTTCCAGGAAGGAATGGAAAATGATCCTCCTAAAGGCCTCAAGCGATTTAGATATTGCCAAGGAGGGCATGGGCCTCTCAAGGTGAATGCCGCAAACCAATAGGTAGGATGAAACCAACAATCACAAGATTGGCCAAGATAAGATTGGCGCGGACAAATGTTGGCCCAAGATTGGCTCGGATTGCGAGTTCTGGCAGGATACCGAAGTCCCACAGTTGCTGTCCAACTCCGACTCCGACTAAGGTATAAAAGCTCAATACATCTTACTTAGCCTTCATTTGTTGATTTCGCTCACCATCGTGCCACCCCTGCCACCTCCTACCAGAGAGTGAGCGACGCGCCTCTGCAAACTCGTGATGCCTTCAGTGTTAAGGTTTGGTGTGCATCGGAATCGTGCCAGTATCGATGTAGATGCCATTCATCGCCATGAGATGGTGCACCGACCATGCCCCGAATGCAATTTACACCAGTGGAATTTGAGAACGATGGCAAACCGCCCTGTTTCCGATGCTCACAGGCATGATCTGATAATGGCTATGTGGCGCTTTACCCGACGAACTCGGTTTTATCTGTTTTTTGAATTGGTAGAGCCGGAACGCTATCCCGATCGCACTGAATATGCATGGGGTGAAGCGTGGATGACTCCGCGATTAATGGTTATTCCAGTCGACGTTGTACGCCTATTGGTCTGGTGTTACCAGAATGACGAAACGACACCTTTCGACGAGTACTGTATCAGTTGCGATTGCCTTAGTTGAGCAGGTATAAAAGCTCAATACCTCTTACTTAGCCTTCATTTGCTGCTTTCGCTCACCATCGTGCCACCCCAGCTTGACACTAACAACTAACAACTGACCACGCTCAGCCCAAAAGCTACCTGAATGCCTCAAGGCAAACTCGTCATGAAATGCGATTTTTGAGACCTTCCTGCAAACGTTCGCATATGGTTTAATGCTGGTTCGCAACTTGTTGCGATAAATGAGCATACCGAACATTTCGCGTGTATGCGTTGTTCTTACGAAATATTCATGTGCCAGGAAGCAATGGACGACGAAGACGGAGTATACTGGGAGCTGATAGATTAGTAGAACATTGCTTTCCGGCGCCTGAAAGGCGTGGAATGAACTAATTCGAGATCTCTTGCCTGGTAGTAACTTACGTACTTTGCAATGTAATAGTAACGCTATAATATGTTGTATGAAACTGCTTTTCGGGCCCTGAAAACGACTTTCTGGCCCTGAAAATGAAGTCAGGCCCTGAAAACGACTTTTCAGGGCCCGCAAATGACTTTTCAGGGCCCGAAAGCGACTTTTCAGGCCCTGAAAGCGACTTTTCAGGCCCTGAAACTGCTTTTCAGGCCCTGAACACGAGTTTTCAGGCCCTGAAAATGAATTCAGGCCCTGAAAACGACTTTTCAGGGCCCGCAAATGACTTTTCAGGGCCTGAAAAGGTCTTTCAGGGCCTGAATAGGTCTTTCAGGGCCTGAAAAGGCCTTTCAGGTCCTGAAATCGCCTTTTCAGGGCCTGAATAGGTAGGCCTTTCAGGTCATTTTCAGGCCCTGAAATCGCCTTTTCGGGCCCTGAGACTGCTTTTCGGGCCCTGAAAACGACTTTTCAGGCCCTGAAAATGAAGCCAGGCCCTGAAAACGACTTTTCAGGGCCTGAAAATGCCTTTCAGGGCCTGAAAAGGTCTTTCAGGGCCTGAATAGGTCTTTCAGGGCCTGAAAAGGCCTTTCAGGTCCTGAAATCGCCTTTTCAGGGCCTGAAAAGGCCTTTCAGGTCCTGAAATCGCCTTTTCAGGGCCTGAAAAGGCCTTTCAGGTCCTGAAATCGCCTTTTCAGGGCCTGAATAGGGCTTTCAGGGCATTTTCAGGCCCTGAAATCGCCTTTTCGGGTCCTGAAACTGCTATTCGGGCCCCGAAACTGCTTTTCGGACCCTGAAACTGCTTTTCGGGCCCTGAAAACGACTTTTCTGGCCCTGAAAATGAAGTCAGGCCCTGAAAACGACTTTTCAGGGCCTGAAAAACGACTTTTCAGGGCCCGCAAATGACTTTTCATGGCCCGAAAACGACTTTTCAGGGCCTGAAAAGGGCTTTCAGGACCTGAAAGCGACTTTTCAGGGCCTGAAAAGGGCTTTCAGGGCCTGATAAGGCCTTTCAGGACCTGAAAACGACTTTTCAGGCCCTGAAACTGCTTTTCAGGCCCTGAAACCGCTTTTCAGGCCCTGAACACGAGTCTTCAGGCCCTGAAAATGAATTCAGGCCCTGAAAACGAGTCTTCAGGCCCTGAAAATGAATTCAGAGGCCTGAAAACGAGTTTTCAGGCCCCTGAAAATGAATTCAGAGGCCTGAAAACGAGTTTTCAGGCCCCTGAAAATGAATTCAGGCCCTGAAAACGAGTTTTCAGGCCCCTGAAAATGAATTCAGGCCCTGAAAACGAGTTTTCAGGCCCCTGAAAACGAGTTTTCAGGCCCCTGAAAATGAATTCAGGCCCTGAAAACGAGTTATCGGGCCCCTGAAAATGAATTCAGGCCCTGAAAACGACTTTTCAGGCCCCTGAAAATGAATTCAGGCCCTGAAAATGAATTCAGGCCCTGAAAACGACTTTTCAGGGCCTGAAAATGCCTTTCAGGTCCTGAAAAGGTCTTTCAGGGCCTGAAAAGAGGCCTTTCAGGTCCTGAAATCGCTTTTTCAGGGCCTGAATAGGCCTTTCAGGGCATTTTCAGGCCCTGAAAACGTATTTTCAGGGCTGAACGTCTTTTTAGGCCCTGAAAATACATTCCAGGGCACTTCATTGCAAGTTATGCATGCACCCCGTCACACCTATACTCATCTTATCCATTATTAAGTGTACTCGGGCAAGTGACGGGCATTCCTCCCAAGTAGACAACCCTCTGGAAGGGTATTCAACCTATAATTGCCGCTTAACACCGCTACTCAACCCCCCTTGCTTTCCACGGTGTGTGGCTAAGGATTGAATCAAGAAAGTTGCCTCCTTGCTTGGAATGCCCATGGCCCGCCACAACAAGAGATCCACACAAGATTTGGGCTGCCAACCCGATACCTTTGTGCAGTCGGGGACTTGCCCACACTCTCCTTGCCACGGTCACATTTCTGAAACACATGCTTTTTGCCCCTCATACATATACATATACATCGATATACATTTACCAAGCCACCTACAGTAATCACTCACCTTTAAGAAAACCGGAGAATTGGGGTCAGCCAGCTATTCTCACCAATCAGCGTACCCCTCCCCCCCCCGCCAGCGCCAGCGTCCTATGGAATCGCGAAGAATTAGCAATCGCGATCTCTTGATCCAGCCAGCTTATTTCTTAGCCGTAGACGGTTCACTCACCCCAGCTCAGCCAGTTTCTTAAAAATCTTAAAAATCATCGCTGAGGTTGAGATTGATATGGTTTCTAGTGTGATAATAACTTTCATGTGCCATCGATATTTCCGAAGTGCATCTTGCAAAGCACATTAAAAATGTTGTATCGCATGATAACTTTTGAAACATAAGAGTCGTGGGGGTTAAATGGATATCAGTTGAAAATGCCCCAGCCAAGTTTTCTTAACATAAGAAATTGGAAAATCGCCTAAAATTCTCTTCAGCCAGCACCCATATTTCTTATTTTCGAGTATTACATAGCTCAAAAAAACCAGCCAGCTATTCTCGACAACTTCGGTACCCCCCCCCAAAGAAAAGGCTGGCTGGTTTCTTATCGCCGGGTTTTCTTAAAGGTGAGTGATTACTGTACCAACCTAAGCACATCTCTCTAATCATTCGCGACCTACGTTCTATCATGGATGCATCTTTCACATATTCGTGGCTAATTCCAATGTGTGCACTACGTCTTCGGATATGTCCATGTGATTTGCTCGATGTACTCGCCCGTGGTCAGCCTGCATAGAAGGCCCCTTAGCCACAACATGCCATACCATCAATCGCAACCGACAACGCTAACAATATGATGGGGGATGTTGGGGCATGCTGAAGCATACTGGCGGCACGTTGGGGGCACGTCGGGTGCATGTCGGGGGCTTGTTGGTGGTGTGAACTGTGAAGGGGCATGCGCAGAATATGCAAGGGCATGAATGCAGATAAATTATGGGTGCCGGCAACGATCGATGCAAGGTGAATGCAAGATGAATGCAGGGTGAATGCATGCAAGATGAATGCAAGGTGAATGTATGCAAGGTGAATGCAAGGTGATGCAGGGTAAATGCAAGGTGAATGTGTGCAGAGGGAATGCAAGGTGAGTGAATGCAACAAAGTGAATGGATGCAGGGTGATTGCATAGATGTGAGGAATAGATGTGAGATGTGAGGTCCCTCTGGGTCCCTCTGGATGGGTGCTCCCCACTCCAAGCTTTGGCATGAATCCTGAGCTCCTGTGGAAGCGACGGCTCTGATTGTTTTGGGCGGCGGCTGATGGCAAAGATAGCGTTGTCTGAACATAGTGGGAGGGAAGAGAAGAGCGCGCCGCGCTTTGGGAGCTGCTCAAAGTGGGAGCCAGGAGGGGCAAGCCTCAGTTACCACTCTCATATCATGTCACTGCAGGCTCAGAGGAAACAACGATGCAACTTCCAAGGCGCTGCCGGGCAGTGTACCTTGACGAAGGAGTGATGTTGAAATTGAAGGGAAAATGCGAAAGTGCAATTTTACATATGTCATTTTGCTCTACGTTAGATTTCCAAAATTTCAATCTCAGCTAATTTTGATCTACGTTAGTTTTCTGATTTCAGTTTTTGGAATGCTTGATTTCAGATTTTTTACATTTGTCATTTTGCTCTACGTTAGATTTCCGATTTTCAATTTTGGCTAATTTGGCTCTATGTTGGATGTCAGTTTTCAGTTTTTGGAATGCTCCATTTCAGACTTTTGCATTTGTCATTTTGCTCTATGTTAGATTTTCCAAATTTCAATTTTGGCTGATTTTGCTCTACGTTAGATTTCAGGTTTCAGTTTTTTGAATGCTTGATTTCAGATTTTACAAACCAATTTCAGATTTTTATATGTGTCATTTTGCTCCACATTAGATTTCCGATTTTCAGTTTTGGCTGATTTTGCTCTACGGTGGATTTCAGATTTCAGTTTTGGAATGCTTGATTTCAGATTCTGCTATTGTCATTTTGCTCTACGTTAGATTTCCAAATTTCATCGGTCGATATGCAGCCGATATATCAGCCGATATGCACCCTATATATCAGCCGATATGCACCCTATATATCAGCCGATATGCATCCCATACATCAGCCCATATATCAACCGATATGCACCCTATATACCAGCCGATATATCAGCCGTTGCGGGTTGGAGCCACAATTCTCTATAGTAAGAATCCCCGAAGACGTCGAGAAGACACACAGAAGACATTCGGTACATATTCGATACACTTCAAGACGGTACACTTCAAGACCTCCGGCTTGGATTGACGGAACATCTCCGCCGCGGATTCGGGATGTCTACCTAAGCCTTAGGTAGACATTAGAAGACGCGTAGAAGATCCTCAAAAAAATGAGGAAGACGCCCCGAAGAGGGGTGTTAAGACGTTCCCGGGAACTTCTACAAGTTGCAGATTTCCAGAAGACATGTCTTCCTCAAAGACATCTCTGGAGGGTAACAAGATGCACAGAAGATATCTGGGATATCTTCCGAATGTTTTTTGGGGTTTTTTGTATTTTTTGAAAAAAAAACTATAAAAAATCGCGAAAAAACAAAAAAACATATAAGGTGCGCAATATTGGGCAAAACCGTACTGTGAAGGTAGAATTGCAAAAAAACAAGTGGTTTGTTCGGGAGAGGGTCAAACGTACCAAGTTACTAAGTTAAAACGGCCGCCTAATTTGGTAGAAGAAACTGCTCTTGTTTTAGAGCACCATCGCTCCTAGCAACGGTCGAAGAGTCGATCACGCGCGCAGTGAGTCGCGTGAGACGTGATGACTGCACGATACCGCGGATAGCAAACCCGGAAAATCTGCCAGCGCTGCGCTGCGCTGGTATGGCGCTGGCGTGTGGTCGCGGTCGTGGTCAGGCGTCATCGTCATGCTCATCGTCAGCTAGCATTAGCATCGCATCGCATCGCATCGCATCGTCAGGCCCAGCGCAGGGGAGTGAGCACGAGCACCGCACCGCACATCGACATGACCGTTCGAGTTTGAATTTTATTTAACGTTGAAGTGAAATTTGCATCTACCACTTTTACACCTGCATCCAACTCAATTCCACCGCAGCCTCGTTTTCCGCGGACTGCTGCTGGGTGAAGTGGTCCTTTTAAAATAGTTCGCCTAACAGAAAAAACGTTGCACAACGCAATACTTCAATAGTGATTGCGGGTGCTTTTCGTGCCTTGGTTTTTTTACGCGCACTTCGGCGTGCTTAGCGTCTAATTGAGGTGTGAACGAGACAGGTGTTCTCGCTCGTCCTTTGGACGAGATGATGTTGGTTCGATTCCAACTCACACCACTAGGCCTTTTTGTTTTCCTTCGGTAATCTTGTATTTCGTCTCGTACTATTTTTGCCACCAAACGCAAGTGCCGAGGTTACGGGGTCCCGAGGACCCGAGTTTGCCAAAACAATATTTGTAAAAATTTCGCAGTTTTTGGGACGTGTTTCGCACGATCTCCCTCGACACTGACTATTCAGATCCAGCGGGCTAGTTCTCTAGGTACCGGATCGACGTTTGATCTCACATAAACGTTCAGGAGAAAACAGAAAAAAGAACACAAAAAAAAAGAAACATATTCAAACTCAAATTTACCATACTAAGTTCTCTAATGGCATCACAACAGCAACCACAGCAGGAAGGGACTCAAGTTGGAGTCCCAGCCGCCACGGGATTTATGGCGGCGCCCCAACAAAGTCAGCAGGCTCCAGTTACTCCAGTTCCACAACCCCAACACGCGATTGGACAGTATACTCCGAATGCTTTTTCTGCATACAACCCAGCCTTCACCACACCAACACCGTCAACCCCCAGTACTGGTGGATTGCAGTACCAACTTCCTCTCCAGCAACCAGTGGCGCCGCAGCAGAATGCGGCAGGTTTTCAAGTTAACAATGGACCACCAATTGACCCGCGCACCGGTGGCCCTTATGTCTCCCGATTTAAGAAAGATTTTGAGGACGAGAAACAAAAAACTGCAAACCTGGAAGCTCAGATTCAAAAAATGGCAGCTGAGCGGGCAGAACTCCAGGCTCAACTACTTCGCGCGGAAAATGCAGTGTCCGAGGCAGAACGGACCGTCCTTTTCGAGAAAAGACTGGCAGAGGCACTTCAGGCACAGAAGGCGGATGGCAACCTCGCAGCAATGGGAGGGGCACTGGCGGATGCGGCGGGAATTACTCGCGCGAAAAAAGCGGTTCACTTTGAACCACTGGCAGAGGAGGTGGTGGTGGTTGACGATGAAGGTGTGAAGAAACGGAAGAAGTCGAAGGGCAAGAAGAAGAAGAAGAGGTACAGCAGTTCTGATTCCTCCTCGGACAGTGACAGCAGCGCTGACAGGAAGGCACGTCAGCGCCGGAAACGGAAGCAAGGCGCAGAGTTGACCCGCGCCGCCAAATCAATGAGCGCTGGCAGTGGCGGCGTACGAGGAGGCGGCGGCGGCAGCACTGGTGACAGCCCGGATCCGAAGAACGCCGCTCTTCGTGCGATGCTCAACGCACAGGAGGCGGTTCTCACCGCCCAGCGAGAACAAGCCAGACTGGAGGCCGAGGCCCACGCAGCAGCGCTTCACACGGCTGCGGCCTCAGGCGCAGCAGTTCTACCTGCAGTGACAACCCCGACCGTCCGTACAGGGATCCCACCCCCACCCTCAGTTACTGCGAAGAAGGTGAGCGTGATCGAAGCGAAGGAGATGTCGAGACTTTTCAGGCTGAAACCGAGCTGGGAGGCACTGCGCCTAGAACTTGTGAAATTTCAGGTGGTCGACCCCAGAGCTGCAATGGAGATGACAAAGACTGAGATCCTATTGGCAGCAACCGAAGCCCACAATGGGGGCTTCCTCGATCTCCGCAATTTATAGCGGGGACGCACCCAGCGACAACGGCTGAAAAAAGTGCAGGGGATCCTGCGCTTAGTGGAGGAGGCTGTCGAGGAAGTTGTCGCTGGATGTGAAGGGGAGGGGAGGGAAGGGAAGGTGGAGACGGCTGTTACCTTATCGATGTTTGGTTCGCTGATGTTCTTGGAGTGGGCCGGAATGCAGCCAAGGTGGTGGCTGCGAAGATTTTTACCGTGGTGGGATGCACTGACGGTGGAGGATTTACGTAGCTGGTTTTCAGGGGGGGCGCGCTACGGGACTTATGTCCTAGCGTCAATGGGATCGCGGAAGACTTATGTTGGGAAGTTTTGGTCGGGACCTAGGGCGAGATTGCTGGCGCACTTCAACACTGCGCTGGACCCTGCGAGAAAGGGAGGGAAGAGGCTGTATGGTGGGCTGAGGGCGAGGGGACTGCATACTTATTTTATGTTGCCACTGAGAACGTACAGGGGGCAGTCTGACTGCAACGCGGACGAGAAGCTTATTATTGCGAGGACACAGAAGCTTGGGGACACTTTGAACACGGTGGGCGTGCGAAACCGTAGAGTGTCGGCGGGCCGCACACATTATCGCATGACGTGTCGACGTCGACGCCGAGCCGCCGCTCGACTTGGTTCTCGCAGGAACATGTGGCACAGAGCCGCGGGTGACGGTCGCTGGAGGGCAAAGTACGGAAGCACAGAAACTCAGGGCTACTCGGGTGGTGCGCTGCACCTTGCACTTCGTCGATTGTCGAAGGGCGAGGCGCTCTGCGAGGGAGAGTGGGACCTGCAGAGCACAGCTGGGGTCTGGAACTTCACGGACTGGGCAGCAGTGAAGCTGAAGTATGGCCAGTCGCAGGCAGTGCTTTTGGACGAGACAGGAGAGACAGCACTGCAGCAGACTCTCAGCCAGCTCCTCCCAGTACTTAGGAGGGACAATGCCAGGCTTCGACTGCTGTCGATCGTGGTTACAGACTCAGACCTATGGGCTCAGCGAGAGGTAAAGCAGCTGGTGAGACGCCCGAAACAGGCATGGAGGAGAGTCCCCAAGTACACCCTTGACAGACTCGTGCGATTATGGCAGTCAGCGCCCTCAGTCACAGACAAGAAGCAGCTTGCCAGGATCAGAACTTCCTTAGCGGCCACCGCGAAGAAGTCCCATGATTTTATTTTCAGACACTCTTTTATCTGCAGAGTTCGTTTTCCAGAGGCTCTTAACACGTCAGTAATGAAAGGGTTTCTTCTCCAGTGCGTCGATGCGAAGTTTGCCGAGGGAGCTACGAGAAATTTCGTTCGCAGAAGAGTGCGGGTGGTAAGAACGGCCAAACGCAAGATCTCTGATGTGTTCTGCAACCTTAGCAAAGTTTCTTTATGTACTGACAATGCTTACTGCCGATGTGACAGACTGAGTGCGGATCTGCCCCGCCGGAATGGGCACGTGTGCTTTCGCACTACCGAACTTTCGGGGGAATTCCTGCCACTTAACAGGAGCTTGCGCGACACTCCAGCGCAGATCGAAGAGACGGCTGATTTTTTGCTCGCGAGTACTACCGATTTTCTTAGTCAACTCACCTTCTTTGAAACGGTTTCAACTGCAGCGATTCGGAGGCTTCTCCCCTGGCAATGCTCTGTGGACGGCGGTGCTCGAGTTACTGTGATTGAAAACTTTTCTGACGAGACCTTTTTTGTAGCAGTTTGCGGTGCTGAGGGACTGAAGGTCCAAGTGACCTGGCACAGATTTATTTTTCTGCTTAAGCGACTCGATGCCTGCGGTGTTGCTCGGGGTCGGACAAAGACAGCAGTGACAGAGCTTATCCGCGAGCTGGTGCGGAGACTGTGTGCCTGGTCGCAGCTTGTTACGCAGGATTACTGGATTACACCTTACTTTGTTCAGGACGCGATTCGCTTCTGTTTTTCACTGCTTGATGAGCTTTTTGCCTCGCCGCTAGACGTCAACCTGAACAGCGCAATGTTTTGCACCCCATATAGCGAGGACACTATTTTCGGAGCTGTTGACAATGCGTACAGAATTTTATGGCACGTTCTTGCCCTCGGGAATCCTATCTATACAGTGTCACATATTCGCAGGTGTATTGCCCACGCGATTCTTTCCGCACGCACGACACGAAAACCCGTTCGAATTGTGCTCGTGGTTTCATACTGGGAGCGGTGGGATGAGTGTGATGGGGTTGAACTGGTGTGCTTGTTGCAAAAGAAGAAGTTCAAATTCTTGGCTCCGCAGAGCGCTCTAGGCTTCACTGATCGGTCGACAGGAGCAAAGTTCGACGTGGGTATTCTCTTGATCCAGAACAGAGCCGCGGCGAAGCTGAAACCAGTTACTGATCAGGGACTTTCCAGACTTTCTAGAGTAGTGGCGAGTTCGGTCGATGACCGGGGCGTGATGTATTCGGCTGAGTGGGGTTTGGACTTCTGCTGGAGGTTGGCTATGCAGGTCCGTCCACAGGCTCGTGGATTTGCGGAGGAGGGCCGGGTCTTGGATCGTTTTCGAAAGCTAATGAAGGGAGGTGTGGCGGCGGGACTCCTCCTGCAATCTTTTGGCGGGGACGTTGCTGCGGCGGTGATGAAAGTGGCGGGTAATGAGAAGCAAGCTGCTACCGAAACCGGCGGGATCCCGGCCCTGACAGACGTTTGGCAACTGGCGACGAAGATGTCTGGCTTGGCTCGGGGACCACTTGACAGGAACGTCGCGGTGGGATTTGGCGTGTGCTGCCAGGTCTACCAAGGCTGGCTCCGTGAGGAACGTGACGGCGGAGGCTATGAGAGGGTGACAATGGAGAGTGTGGAAGTTGTGAGGAAGATGCGGCTGAGTTTCAGAGCGGCGGGACTTGATCAGGTGGCAACGTTTTTCACTGATGGCGCTTTCGGTACGCTCTATCTGCTGCTGAAGCACAAGGATTCCTCGTTGTGGGAGAAGAGGCGCCCGGTGGTTCCTTGCTTTGCCTCACCGGACAGAATGCTTCAAAACCGGGTTGGCAGAGCACTGTGCTTCCTGATTGGCGGGCTGACGGGACACTTCAACGTGGCGGCTACGCAGGAAATTGTTGGACGGCTCTCTTTGTTTAACTCGGCGATCGAGGCTGGGGACACAGTGATGGCGGCCGGGTTCGATGTGAAAGAGATGTATGTGAGACTGAGGCCGTCTGTGATGCTCTCAGCGGCTGAGCTAGTTGTGACCACGGCGATGAAGGAGTGTGCAGGAATTTTGGTGAACACAAGAGGCAGGAAGGGAGTGTCTTGGTACGAGGCAGGCACCCCGAGGCGAGTGGCTGTGAGAATGACGGCGGCTCATATTCTGGCCGGAGTGAGGTTTATCCTTGACAACGGCTTTCTATTTGTCGGCGGACACCTGGTGAGGCAGACTTGTGGCATAGGAATTGGTGGCGGCGCCAGCCCGGGATTGGCACAGTGTGTGTGTGTCTACGGCGAGCGGCAATGGACACAATCACTCGGGGCGGATCGGAGACTGACGGGCGTGAAAATCGTGGGCACGCGGCTGATGGACGATTGCCTTCTTTTGGTCACGGGCAACGGCGATGCGGACAGCGGGGCACTGGATGAGATGCGACGAGTGTTTGGCGGGTATCTTCAGGATTGTTACCCGGAAGGCGTGACAGTGGAGCAAACCTCCGAGGGTCTTAGTTGGGTGTTCTGCGGAATGTTGCTTTCGGTGGACACGTGCGGGGTCCGGGCAAAGTCGATCACTAAGAATGTCCAGGCGGGAGCGAGCTCGGGACAGTTGACCTTCTTCCCGTTTGTGGCTTTTGACTCTGACAGTGGCCGGGTGCAAAAAATGGCGAGTACTCTTAATGCCCTCTACAGGATTGAGAGGCACTGCACGGAGGACCACTTGAAGGCTGCGGCGATCGTGGATGTGCTTCGGGAGCTGAGATGGCAGGGCTACCCAAAAGGCTGGCTCTTCGAGGCGATCGAGAAAATGGTGGCTAGGTCCCCTCTCGGCTTCTGGAATCGGCTGCACAAAAGGCTTGAGTTGGCTGGGATGAGGCTTTGAGAACCCTTCAGCAGACGTGGTAATTTGAGTGCCCCCTCACGGGGGTAATGGAGCAGACTACAGGGTGGTGAGTGGTGTGATCCAGCTGATGGTGGTAGCTGGACCGGGTCTGCGGGTGGTTGGCCCTCGGGCCAGTGCACTGGGGTTGGCTGCCAACCCAGTTGCTTTTCTGAGATGCGTGAGTTACTTGGCTACAACTTCATGACGGCCCTCTTGGGCCTGAGATCTTCTTTGCAGCCAAGAAATGACCCTTTTGGATGTATGCTTTCTTTGTTCTCTATGCGCAATTAATTTTCCGGTGTTGTATTACGAATGCGTCAGACTTTTTGACAGATTTTTACGTAAGACAGTCAGCAGTTTGTATGCCAGCTTTTCTCGGTTGGCCGGCTCCTGCGGCCTTGTATTACGAAAGCGTCAGGTTTTTTGACAGATTTTTACGTGAGACAGTGCATATCTTACTTATCACAGCCGTCCCACTTGGGGCTGCTGACTGTTTCTGCATATCCGACTACCATATTGCACTAGTGACTGGTGAGTTTTCCGTGACTTATTCATCTTTGAAGCCGAACTATTTTAGTTTTTGCAAAGCCTACTGAGGAAGACCTGTTGGCACGGGTCGAAAAGCTTCTAGGTAGCCAAGCTAAAGCTCCGGTATATTTTCAGTATCGTTATTTGTACAGAAGTATTTTTTATACATTATTACTTTGGTGCTATTCTTGGAAAACAGTTTATTATCACCTGCTTTTTCGAGCCGCGCGACCGGTCGTACTGTGTTGACTTACCTACGTGCTTATTACTTTACCGCACATACCGTTTCTTACAGCGAAAGTTTTATTATATTAACTACGAGGGACCCATGAATACAACGAGGTGAAACTCTTAGTATTTAGAGTCCGTGTTTACGAGGTAATTTAGTTAACGGCACGCGGTTGCTCTTATTTGCTCCGTATTTTACTCTCCGTCTACGATACGCGCACCGCATATAGGTTTCTATGTAAATACAGGGTTCTAAATGGGCCGTTTAACAACATACTTATACTTTACAGATTTGTCCAGTTGGCAATTTTTGCACCTCAATACTAACGCAGCAAAGCTACACCTTCTCGACTCGCGCAAAACTTTCCGTAGGCTATTCTTACACCTCAATACTAGCACGGTGGTACCGCCCCTTCTCGACTCGCGTAAGACCTTCCTTTCGAACTTCTGTAATTATCAGTCTACTTCTTCATCTTTCGGCCATTGTCACACTTGTGCCGCGGCAAAAACTACACTCTGCAGCTCTTCATCCTTTGGGACCTTCCCGCTTACACAATGACAAATATCTATGGAGGGCCTAAGGAATCTCATACTTGAAAAGAACAAAGTCTTCATCTCCCTCAATCATCTTCTGCAGGGCGCAACTGAGATGGAAAACCGCCGAGAAATAGTTGGTCTGCTTCTGTTCGTAGCCTAGGAAGCAGCGGCCCTTTCGTAGGGCCGCAATCCCCCCACTGCCCGAGCCCATGAAAGGGTCCATCACCACCTGACCCGCAGAGGACGTGTACCTCTCCACCAGATACTCCCCAAGCTCGACGCTCTTCTGGGCTACCTTTACTTCAACTAGATTTCTTCGTGAACAACCGAACTTGGTCGGAGGCTGGGAAGACTACTTGGAAGGGACTGAGCGACGTTTACGGTAAACAGAATGTTCTGGCTCGTTCAATGCACTGCCTGGGTGAATATGTCTGTAAAGACGAGGAGTGTGTGTTCTTTCAAGTTGGAGGCAAACACTTCGTGAAGCGAATGTCGCGCACGACCGGTAAAAACGAGGACGACTTCCTTGGGCACAAGGTATATATTTCTGTTTTCGTGAAACACAAACCTTTGTTTCCACCGATAGCTTGGGAAGCTTCCTAAAAAAACTTCGTGCTTTACAGGTGCATGGTCCGGCTTGCCCCAAGTGCCAAACCCCTACCGAGTACGTTGCTTGTTCCGCTCGTGCCATCGCTGCACGTGTCGACCTGGAGGACGTACCAGGGTGTCTGCTATTTTTCGAGCACAAGGGTGTGCACACTTGCACTCCTGTGCAGAAAAAAGGAAAAGCAATTCTTTCACCCGACACGCAGGAAGCGATTGCGAAAGTCGTGCCAACTTTTGGGAACGCTATTGGAGAAAAACTGAAAGCTGCCGCGACAATGGAAGCCTTCCAGAAAATGCTTTCGTCCGACGAAGGGTCCCTGGAAGATGTCTTCAAGGTTGCGAGGGAGGTTCAAGACCAACGCGCAGTCAAAGAGGAAGTCCTTAAAGCCAAGGCGAACACCGGGAAGCGCCCCATGCAGAAGGATGCGGACATCGAGTGGGGAGAACTGGATCGCATGTTGAAGAAGAAGAACTTGAGAGTCTTCCACTTCGACCGCCATCCCCTCAAGTTCTTCATGTCTCCTCTGGACATTCCATGGTGTCCGGCTGAAATCATGTTGCTGATGGACCGGCGCATCGGCAAACCTCCCTTCAACACCGCGGCATGTTACTCCGATGCGGGGCATAGTTGTGTGAAGAGTTCAGCAGTTGAGCAGGTATGGTTTGTTTTCACCTGCAAGTTTCGAAATAACATGTTGTTACTCAAATTATTCTGAGAGAGAATAAATGTCTTCGACAGATGTGCACGGTGATCCACGGCATCGGTATACTGAAACTGGCTACCTTCCCTTTACCCGGTGGAGAAAGAGGGGAGGACGAAGCAAAGATGTGGGCTGGTTGTGACCATGTAATTTCCGTGAGGCACCAGGAAGACGTCTCGGGGAAATTCCTGGACAAGCACGCGTGCCAAAAAGAGTTCAACGGAGGGAACCCGGAGTTTCGTCCGTTCATGTTGGTGCGGGACAGCGGAGGAGGCGGGTGGGCTGGAGCACGGCTGCACTTCAACAAACATCTTCCTGAGAAGGAACGTCGCGGGGTTCGGATCACGAACGAAGAGGGCGAATGCATCGAGAAGGATTGCGAGCTTCATGTGGCCAAGGCAGTTGGTGTGCATTGCAAGTGGCTGACCGACGATTTCGAGGAAGAGCAATTCATCAACTTAACCTACACCTGGCTACACGCTTTATCCCCTCGAAAGGTAATGTAACGCCCTAAAACTATCCCCAACCCCCTTTTAAACCCTTCGCCACTAACGATATAGGGGAATGAGCAGGTCATGGATAGTCGTAAAGCCCTGGTGACTTTCATCGAGCAACAGTCACGAAAGGACGTGGAAGACAACTTGACCCAGTTCCTTGCCTTCTACGAGCGTGAAGCCCAGCGCTGCATGCACTTCTTCAAGAATAAGGGTGCAAACCTGGCCGAGCCTTTGATTGGACGTGACAAAAAGGTATTCGGAGAAATCGTGACCATGTCCGAGTTCTTCTCGGTGACTATTGTCAGCTTCATCCAACAATCTTGGAGGTTGGAATTCATGTTGGCTGGTGGTCATGAGGCTAGGGAACATGGGCGTACCGGAGCTCTCTACCAAGAACGTCGCGAGGAGTGTCAAGCGGCTCGTCGGGGACGTCACTTCAGCTATGATGTTCTGCAGGAGTTCGCTGAAACATACTTGGAGAAAACTCCGGACACCTCGGAGCATCGCAACCATCGACCGGACACACGGCGCTCGTTTCCGAAGAAGAGGCGCTTGACCGTGGACTTGACCGACGCGGAGCCCTGCATTCGGATGGCTCGTCGCATTCCGGAAAGCGGTGCGTGGGAGTGGTCAGTCGATCCTGATCGCAACAACCCCACCGCTGATCGGTCGTGGCAGCTTTCTTCCCGGGTTGACAAGACGTTGGTGGTGGAGTACTTGATGGAGGCACACATTCAATCGACGGACCGGTTGGGCTCACGGATGTCGGTTGGCACTCAGGCGGAGGTTGCCTACCGGTTGAAAACCACGAAAGGCCAGGCAAAGATGCTAGCCGAGCTTTTTCTGGGAGAGACAAAGCTGAAGGTGCTGCAAGTGGGAGCACCCACTCCACGCCTGACCAGGTTCAACGTGGTGAACGGGGTCTTGGACAGGGCCTTCACGGTTGCGGTGGAGGGAGGCAGTTCGCAGACGGTGGTCTTCGGGTACCTGGATGCTGCCCGGGACATCCACTTCGGAGAGAGAGGGGCGTCCCAAGTCCGAAAGCAACGCGTGTCTTGCAGCTGCAAGGCATGGACGAACTTGATGGGCAGGCATGGCCGTAGCAGCGCGGTGCACTGGTGCGTGCATATATGTTTTGTGCTGAAGGAAGTGGAGTTCTCTCCGGGGCACGCCTTTTACGTCCAAGCTGGGTTCACCGTCCAGGAAGTGGATTACATTCTGAAGGAACTTGAGAAGGTGAAGATCACTCCTCGTACGTCGGAGGTGGGTGCGGGTGGTAATGGACTGAAACAGGGTGAGTGGATGCTGGTGCCTGGTTCGGGTCGTCAGGCGTCATGTGCTGCCGCCTTGAACGTCGGTCAAGGGTGTGCCACACAGAAGACACGAACCAAGAATGAAGGCAAACCTGTGAAGCAACCTGTGCTGGAAGCCGACGCACCAAGGGTGGTGGTGCAGGGGAAAAGGCAGGTAAATGGTGCATGGCATGAGAGCAAGTTCCAGTTCTGCGTGTCACATGCTTGCTGCACCCGGGTGATGCCCAACTATGTTCAGATTGCTCCAAAGCCTACCGACATCCAAGTGCACCCCGATGTGGAGTTGACTGCCGAGCTATTGCGGAAGTCTGGCGCGTTAACGTTCCGTGAATGAGCAACGTGGAATGATGCCAAGTGTAAGCGGGAAGGTCCCTAAGGATGGAGAACTATAGGAAACAGTTTTTGCCGCAGCACGAGAATGGCACGCAGAGGTAATTACTCATAGCAGCTTGTAGTGATCGAGAACACCGATGGGAAAGTCTTACGCGAGTCGAGAAGGTGCAGTTACACTGCGTTAGTATTGAGGTGTAAGAATCGCCTAAGGAATGTTTTGCATGAGTCGAGAAGAGACAGTTACACTGGCTTAGTATTGAGGTGCAAAAATTGCCAAACTGAGTGATCGAACGGTAACTATGTTATTAGAAAATTTCTCTGAAAGGTTTCACGTGTACATGTTGTGTGTTTGATGAAAAGTTATTATCTTTGACGTATACTATTAAAGCCTTTAAAAAAATGTATGAATACAGTGGTGTTCTACATACCAATTCCACAACTTGTGCTTGTAAGGAAACGCATAAGAACGAGCCACATAATATCACAAAGTTTACCCGCAACCCCCGACCCCCCCCCCAAAAAAAATCCATGAATACAAAGGCATTTCGTGCATGCAAAACCGACCCACAAGCGTATGCTCCGAAGGTATCATTTTGAGAGATTTGTCAAAAACAAATTAGAATTTTCCAAAAAATTACCCCGTAACCTCGGCAGAGGTGTAAAATGTATTTTTGCGCTTTACTAACCTTTGGTTTTGCGTTGCGCTTTGTTTTTCAGATCGGCTGAAAATGACCTAGTCCAAAAGGTAAATTTTCGGCCTAACCTCAACACCACAAGTAAAGGTATTTGCTCTATCATCCCCTAGTGTCACACCTAGAAAATACTGCCTTTATGCGTTGTGTTTTTCCGCTTTACTAACCTTTGGTTTTGAGTTGCGCTTTGTTTTTCAGATCGGCTGAAAATGAGCAAGTGGGAAAAGCGCATTTTCAGCCCATCGCCCACAACTAGAAGAGTAAGGGTACTTACCTTACCCTTCCTAGGAATTTGTGCTTGTATTCATTGTGTGTTTTCACTCTACTAAGTGTTGGTATTTTGGTGTGCGTTGTTTTTCAGATCGGTTATAAACGAGCGAGTGGAAAACCCATGTTTTTGCGTGGTCCAAGACCTATGCCATGTGTGCATGTTAGTTGAACATCGTTTCTAGGTAATTAGACTAGTTGTTTAGAACATGAATGTGAAGTAGTTCTAGACACTTAGCTAGTTAGGATAATAATATGCGTGGCCCTCCTTATGATTAGATTCTTGATTGAAAAGTAATATTGTTAAAGCAATTTTAGTCTCCAACCGAAGCATCTTAGCCTTCCACACAAACAAATCATCTCTTGTCGTGTATCAAACATTGAGAATATGTTTGTTAAGGATGGCGAGAAGTGTATTATGCCATACATCTTGTTTGCACTCATCCTTCTTGCAAAGTTATTTCAGCCTAAAAATATTTCTCGCGAATGCGTATACGAATGTTGAAATTTATTAGACATGCAGAAGGCATTCAGAAGATATCTTCTGAACGTCTTCTGCATGACTTCTGTACATCTTCTGGATTCCGGAAGATGTCTTCTAGACGTCTTCTGGGTTCCAGAAGATATCTAGAAGACATCCAGAAGACGTCTTCTACGCGTCTTCTACGCGTCTTCTAATGTCTACCATCTTCTGAGTTTCAGAAGCCGTCCAGAAGATCTTCGGGGAAGATGTACAGAAGACGCCCAAAAGATATCAAGAAGACGTCTTCCGGGATTCAGAAGACATGCAGAAGACGTCCAGAAGATAACTTCTGGACGTCTTCCCGGAAGATCTTCTGCACGTCTTCTGGAAACCAGAAGATGGTAGACATTAGAAGACGCGCCGAAGACGTCTTCTGGACGTCTTCTGGATGTCTTCTGCACCCAGAAGACGTCCCAGAAGACGTTCAGAAGACGCGTCTTCTGATTTTCCCAGAATGTAGGGGTCAATGTCTGGAACCTCGGTGATGTCTATATGTTTCAGACAATCAGTGAGTTCAAAGAGTGCAGAAATACGAGTGAGTGCATCTGCAACCTTATTCTTCTCGCCAGCAATGTGCTCTATACGGAAGTTGTACTCAGAGAGCTCATCCAACCACCTCGCCTGTTTGGGGCTTAGTGTGGATTTGGACTGGAAATAAACCAGTGGCTGATGATCTGAGCGAACAATGGTCTCAGGAGCTCCCAGCAAGATGTGGCGAAAGAATCGGAAGCCCTCCACAATGGCAAATAGCTCGATCTCAGGAATAGGCCAGCGTCTCTGTGTATCAGAAAGAGTGACGCTGTGATAGCCACATGGCTTCATACCTTTTCCTTGATCCTGTAGTACCACTTGACCAACGTGTGTGCCTGATCCATCGACCTCCATAATAGATGGCAGTTTCTGATCTGGAAGCTGTAGAACTGGAGCATTGCAGATGGCACTTTTGAGATTATCAAATGCCTGCTGCTGCTCTGATTCCCAGACGAACTCTGCATTATCTTTAAGGAGACGATTGAGCGGCTCGGCAATCTTGGAGAACTTTGGTATGAATCTCCTAAACTGGCCGACCATGCCCAAGAATGACCGAAGGGATGACTTGCCATCTTTAGCCATACGGCGTAGAGGCTGTTTTCCAACGGTTGGACCATACGACACTGGAGGCTGGATTGCCATAACTGCACGGATTCTGTCTTCGATGATGGATAGGCCTGCCTCAGAGATGTGGTGTCCGATAAAATCGATGGATCTGACGAACAACTCAACCTTAGAAGGCCTGATGTAGAACTGATGATCTCTGCAACGCTGGAGAAATTGTCGAACATGCTTCACGTGGCTGTCAAAATCTGGACTGTACACAATGGTGTCATCCATGAAAATGACCAAGAACTGATCGATGAAGTCAAAGAATGCTCGATTTCCAACACGAAGAGCGGCTGCAGGAGCGTTAGTCAACCCGAAAGGCATAACTGTCCACTCATAGGAACCGTATCTGGTGCGTATTGCTGTTTTGTGAATGTCATCTGGATGTATAGGGATCTGATGAAAGAACTGATTGAAGTCAAATCTGCTAAACCATCGTGCACCTTTAAGCTGTTCAAGAAGGGTGTCGTGAGGTGGCAATGGATACGTGTCCTTAATAATTGTGATGTTATTAAGGGCTCGATAATCACAGCACATCCTCCACTTTCCCCCTGGCTTAGGAGCGAAAATGATTGGACATCCATATGGTGATGATGACGGACGAAGGATACCCAGTTCGACATATTTGATGATCTGTCGTTTGAGCTCCTCCATCATAGGCACTGGAATGGTACGAACTGGCTGCGATGGTGGCTTGTGCCCAGGTTCAATGTTGATGCGATGATATCCACCTTCAAACCGTTCTGGCCTATGGCCAGCTGGAAGATCCTCCTGGAAAATATCTGAAAAGTCTTCCCTCATCTGATCACGTGCTGCTGTGACCTTTGGGTCTTCCATAGTGGTGTCTGAGTCTGCTGCTGTCATGACCAGTTCACCATCGACCTCTGAGAGAAAGAAGAGATAAGCTACGGCTTCTTCAGCCGAACCATTGGATCGTATACGACGTAGTAGGTGCTTTCTCATAGTGGTGGCACTGACCAATTCCATTTCAGGAAGGTCATCTGAGCCTGGAGTCTGTTCAACTCTGGACATCACTGTGCGAACACTGGAACCTGATGAGTGTTTCCTAGTGATCGTCAGATTTTTGGACTGGAAGTCAATGTGTGGATTTCTCCTCTCCAACCAATCTTGACCCAGGATGACAGTGAAGGGTTTCATGTCAATGATGTAGAAATCCACTGTGTCCTTATACTTACCCTGCGTGAATGTAGCATTGGAAAGATAGGATGTACAGGGTAGTTGGCTTCCTCCAGCCAATCCCACTGAGAATGATGATGAGGAATCTGTTGGTGCAATACCAAGCCGAGAAGCAAACTGTCTATCGATAAAAGACGATGTAGCTCCTGGATCTACCAATATATGGGTACTCTGTCCATATACTTTCCCTTTGTACAACAACAGCTTCTTCTGTGGTTTCAGCTGTGCTGTCTGAGACTGCATCTGTGCGATGTGCTCTGAGGGAGTATCCATCTGCTGAAACTGTACTGTAATGTCAGACTGGAAAGGACTTCTTCTGAGATACTCTCAACCCGGTCACTTGCTTCAGTGGCATCTTCAGGCTGATTTACCCTCGGGGTGCTCTCAACACTGGTACCTGTGCAGTACCCGGAGAGTTTCCCTGAGGAGCTGGAGCTGAAAACAGACTATTGGGAATAAATGAATCTCGATCGTCGTCTAAAAACCTTCATTTTGACACAATTTTCGTCGTCTAAAAGTTATTGCCACGTCATCTGAAAAGTGCCACGTAAGCGACACGTAAGCGACACGTAAGTCGTCCCGCAATTTTTATTACAAAATATTACTGGAATTATTTATTTGTGCATGATACTTTCGTACTCGGCGAGTCCCGGTAGATTTTTTTGTTGCATTTTTGTTCATATGCGTGCATATCATGTACAAGTATGCAAATATGGGTACATCCATGTGCAATTTAGGCCAACATGCACGGTACACGTTTATGAATGTGCGTATATAGGTGCTTCAATTCCCGTAAAATAAGTTGCAACTGAGATGGGTACTAGCATATGATACACAAATCTATACCATCATACAAATTTATTCAAAATACACCAAATATTTGTCTATGATGTCTTCTAGGCAAGAGATTTCGATCATTTCACCGTGCTAAGGCTACTATATTGCTGATACATTGGAATCTATATCTTCAATCCACAATTATTTGCGGTACTTGTAGGTTTTATTTCCCTCGATAGCGAGGTAACGTTGACGGCAATGTTGACGCTCTATCGGAAAACATAAATGGCAGAGCTTTATTGGTCAAGGCAATTGCATCGCACGCAATATAGGTCGATTTCCTCTTCTCGTTGATGCCGCGGAATAATAAGCGCCCAAGTGACGTCGATTGGAATGACCAGTGTCCTTGGGGTAACCCATTCGTTCCCTATTGGGCTCTGGTCGGGATAAAGTTCCGGTTCTTGAAGGTCAAAAACATGTATTTCCGAATTCTCCAGGTGTAGCGCCACCAAACGATCCCTAAGTCCTGTCGGACATGTCTGTCCTCGTAGGGGATGTTTAAGAACTTACATATCATCCAGCTGTCTACATTGCATTGAGGACATCGCATGTGGACCATTCCATGTGTATTGATAGCGTCTGCAGTGGCTTCATCGCGATCGCGTGTCCCATAAACTCCGAATCGTAGAATTGAAGGCATAACGTGGCCACGATATTGCAGGATTTTATACCTGTAGATAACAATGCTTGCAAGGTGATTAGCAGTTGAAGCGAGCGTCGCCCATAGCAAAAGTCGAAAATATAAATTGTGAGGATAAATGTGGAGCTATAATACCTGCAGATGGCAATGCTTTCAAGGTAAGTAGCAGATGTTTGAAGGTATGGTTGAAGGTGCGTATGTTAAAAGAAACAAGGGGAAATGAATCTTCAAGGGTCGGGCAAGAGCTTTTGTACCTGGTCGTGAGTGGACCGCGGGTCGTGCAAGAGTAGTGTACTTTTGGTCCAATCAGCTTCGTATATCTCGCACATGCGGGATCACTTAGTCGCCGATTCCCGTATGCAAATGTGGGCACATCCATGTGCAATTTAGGTCAGCATGCACGGTACACGTTTATGGATGTGCATATTCGGATGCTTAAATTCCCAGAAAACAAGTTGCAACTGAGATGGGTACTAGCATATGATACACAAATCTATATCATCATACAAATTTAATCTATATACACCAAATAATTGTCTAGGATGTCTAGGAGCACATAAATAAGGGTAAGTGTTGGTGTAGCTAGCAGAATAATACATCAGTGTAAGTATCTAATGTGAACTTGCAAATATAAAATAAAGACTGTACACAAGCGTATATGTTTCCTAACGGCAGTTGCACCACTTTCCATCATCATCATTCTCGGGAGAGGCACCGGAGTTCAACTCGGGAATATAGTCCGTGGGAACCGGCATTGTCACTGGGGTTCTTATGTCAGCGACGCCTTGCTCGTCGGAGTATACATGCTCATCCAACAGTTGAAAATACCATGTTTCCCGCGTTTTGCGGATAAACCTCCACTTCGCGTAAGCGGGGTCATGTCTAGTCATGTCATATCTAGGATGCAGCGCAGGATCGACGAACAGTTCCTCGCGAATTAGAAACAAATTCCAGGATTGGCACACACGACATTTTTCGGATTCTATGTGCAGTCGTTCAAGCTGAACAGGTAAGTCTGCAGGGAAATGAGGTGCATTCATATTGGAGGTAGCGTGTTATGTAATCGCAAGCGCCACACTATAATACCTGCAGATGGCGATGCTTTCAAGGTAAGCAGCAGATGTTTGAAGGTATGGTTGAAGGTGCGTATGTTAGAAGAAACAGGGGGAAATGAATCTTCAAGGGTCGGGCAAGAGCTTTTGTACCTGGTCGTGAGTGGACCGCGGGTCGTGCAAGAGTAGTGTACTTTTGGTCCAATCAAATTCGTATATCTCGCACATGCGGGATCACTTAGTCGCCGATTTTTTAATCAAAGACAAAAACACAACCGAGGCAGAAAACCCCATACACAGGCACATCAGCATATCGGCAAGAAACACAAGCCATTGACGAATGAACATTATACACTTCTACCACATTGTTAACATATGTTTAAGTATACTATTCTTATCGAAAAGTAGTCGAAAATCTAACCCTCGGGAGGTTGCAATCCTAAGTCTTACTCGAAATCAAAGTGGAATCAAGATAACATTCTGACTCGTAGCCGCCGTGGTTTCGTTGGCAACGGTAACGTTACGGCTGAACCTGTCGGAACTTGAACCGAAAGGCAAGGTCGTTTCGAAACACACATCGAAAATACCCCAACGTGCATTTGTTGCCTTCCGCATTCCTGCACATATAACATTCATTGTAGTTCCTCCACAACATTCGAACAGTCATACCATGAGGAAGATAGTCAAAATTCCTCATTCTCATTCTGGGGGCAGTAGGGCATGTTGCATACATGCCAAGAACATAGGCAACAATACATTCTCGCTTGGATGGCATGGTTGGATGAGGTGGCAGGTGAAGAAAGAAAAGTGCCAAGCTGAAAAGTGAGTTGTGAGGACAAGGTAGGTGCTTAAATATCTCAGTAGTGTGGCCGTCGTGATTTCAGTTGGCCAATCAAATGACCTCTTTCAGGTGGGTCGGATCGAAGGCCCGCATGTCACAAACATAGCATGTCACAACATTGGAAATGTGAAACGTCGATAACAATTTCATTCAAAATATGTTCGAATACAATTATATTTAACGGTGTTCCAACGATAAGTCAATTTGCTCAATGACAAAGCTATATGCTGTCGCTATATAGCATCAATTCATCCGACGGAACTTGACCCAAGAGCTAAGCTCCTCTCTGAACACACGACAAAAAAGGCTGAGTGAGCATTCCATGCCTTCGCCGTCGACGCATTGTGTATTGTAGTTCTGCCACAACGTTTGGATAGTCATACCCGGCGGAAGAAGAACTGTACTGCTGCATGGGTAAGACTCCCCGTGATTTTTGGCAAACTGGTCGATGTATGTGAAAACAGACTGCCGCTTGGATGGCATGACTATGGTAGAAGTAGAAGCAGGTGCGTCGCTGACGGGAAAAGGGGGCAAATGAGTAGTTTAGGCAAGAAATAGAGCTTATGATCTTGGAAAGTCTTGGACCTGCCGAATTATTAGCCTATCAGATACCCGGTACTAGTCCGCTCGGATCGAAGGACCTACAAGTACATATCTACTATTATTTTGCGACGAAGGCGTGTCTGCGAAGTCCATGATTATCCTGTCTGCATTGCCAATCATTCTATGAAAGCAACCTCTGAAGTATGCTTTTCGGGCACCTTAACTTGCAGATGCACATCATCAACCGACCAAACGGAGTGAGACGGTAAAATGGATAAGAATATACAAAATCTGGAGCGTGTAAGTTGGAGTGTACAAACCCCATTCTTGCTGTATACTTCTGAAAGTGAGGGGTTTTGAAAATTGTGGCGTCCCGCATTTCAATGCGCACCGAGGTAACGATTTGCCCGCCAGATATCTGCTGTCTCACGACGGGGCGACCCTTTGGCCGACCTGCAAAACATGCGACGCATTGGATTTCCCAAAAGGCTAGAAACTGCAGGTAGTCCCCATAGGACCAAGCACTCATGGAATTCCGTTCTGCTGGATGCCGCGTATCCCCCGGGTACTTAAACAAAGGTCGGCATCTTGCATATGGCTGTCCTAATATATGACCCCTTGCAAAACGACAGAAAAACTTATGCCGTGCGTAATCAGCTTTCCGACAAGTTTGGGGGGCTTTGCAGTAATTCGCAAGATAGCAGCCGGTACACGTTGCAAGTTGTGAACGATCTTGAAGCCCGCAGTGCAGGCAAACTGGGTACAAAAATTTCATCCGTAAAGGCAGATTATCATGCACGCTTGCGTCATACATTTGAAATTGTATCTTATGTTCCTCTTCCATCGATTTCTTGAGCGCTAGTTCTGAGGGCGAGGACTCTTCAGGGAACCATAGTAACCAAACGTTTTTATCTGGATTTTCCTTCCGCAAAGTAGCAAGTATTGTCATTGGAATTGATTGAACTGAGATGGATGGGAATAAAGGTGCGTCGATGAAGTGTCGAGCGGGGAAATGATTTTGGAAGAGAGGGGAATAGGTTTCATACCTCAATGGTCGTCGTGGTACCGCTCAACTTCATTTAACCAATATAATCAGGCAATCACAATGAAAGCGGAGGCATGTCACCCGCCCCATAAATGACATCGGTTCCACAACAACATATGTCGCCAATACTTTTGGAGAATATACTTTATTTACAATTGTCATATCAAGATATACCATACGTGTTTCATCAGCGTACTTCTGCACTGAGACAATAGGTTATTAAGACTATCAACAAATATTGACCTAGGTGCTGGCACCATGTCCTAGCAGGGAAATCATCATTGCCTAGCGAGCTTTACTTTTCTTGTTCTGATCGGATCCCGGATTTCCGCCTGGTGCCACTTTCCGCTTAGGTATAGGCCCCGCCTTCTTGGCGGCCTCAGCCTTCTGTTTCTTGGCGGCCTTCTCGGCCTCGGCCTTCTGTTTCTTGGCGGCATCCTCCTGTTTCTTGGCGGCCTTGACGGCCTCGGCCTGCTGCTGCTTGGCGGACTTGTCGGCCTCGGCGGCCTCGGCCTGCTGTTTCTTGGCGGCCTTGGCGGCCTCGGCCTCCTGCTGCTTGGCGGTCTTGGCGGCCTCGGCGGCCTCGGCCTGCTGTTTCTTGGCGGCCTTGGCGGCCTCGGCCTCCTGCTGCTTGGCGGCCTTGGCGGCCTCGGCCTCCTGCTGCTTGGCGGCCTTTTCCGTTTCCCTCATTTCGACCGCCGTCTTCTTCTCCCGCTCCTTCTCGACTTTCTCTTGCTCTTTACGATGTGCCTCTCTCTGCCTTTTCACCTCGTCGTATTCCTGCTTGCTCAACACTTCGTCGGCCAAAGAAAAAAATCCATCAGGAAACCTAATGCGCTCTTTCGCTGAGTCGACCATACCTTGCTCCCTGCATCCAAGACACCAGCACTTGTTAAAACCGATATACAAAGTATTTTTCAAAAAATGGATGTAGACATGAATGCTTACCTATCGAAAGCGACGGAACCCAATCCCAACATGTTGGCGGCTACCGAAGTGGTCCCCGAACCGCAGCACGCATCCAAGATGAAGTGATAATCGTGATGAAGAGGTAACACCCCCTCGTACGCAGATTTCCCCCTCGCTTCCCCCTCTAACTCAGGACCTCGCATATGGATATTGATGAGGTCGTGGATGAGCTTCAGCGGCTTCTGGTGTTTGTTAATTCTTTTACCCTCGGAGTTAATGGCGAATTTCGACGAGTGTACAGGGGCATATTCCCAGGTGTTGGTTCGGCAAGAAGCCACGAACTGCTTATCGACGACATCACTATCCGCATTCTCCTCCTCACCGAGAACTCTAATCAAGTTCTTCATCCAGGGAAGCCTTTTATGCACGGCTGGGTGGGTTTCGTCTGCGAGAGCAATCAGCGCTGCTTAGTCAGATTGCCCATGCTTAGACGCCAAAAGGCAATCACAGAATTGTACGTAACTTAACATCTACGGACCTGTAGGTGTTGCTTCCTTGACGTAGTAACACAAGACAAAGCACTCCATACGGTTGGCGTAGTTCCGTGGCGCAACGCCGGATTCCAAGGGCATCATGTTCGATCTGCTCAAAGGTTTCACCCAGAACATCTTTTCGGCGTTCCCGTGGCAAAACTGCTTGGCGGCTTCGAAGAACTCGTGGTGTTGTTGGAAGCCACAGAAACATCCCCCTACCCAATCATCACACGTGGTCAAATTGTTGAAGTTGTGTAGGAATTGCTTGAACTCTCCTGCTAAGAGAGGTTTCGGGAACCATTTCTTGTTCGAGTCCAGAGCATACTCGCAATCCATAATGAAACCGGTGAATGGAAGCCTGGGAAGAGTCGTGAAGGATTCAGGTGATGCGGGCTCCAGCAGAAAGTCCTTCTTGAAAACCAACTGCGGAATCTTGTGAGTGTAGAAGTAGTCATCATCGTCGACTTGCTGGCCCTCAGGAACGTTTGACAATATTCGATAACTCACACCTGTGTGCAATGTAAACGATTAGTAATTACATAGCTACGGTGCACAAATGGAATATGAAACCGAGATACGCACCTGGAAGATCCTTTAGGATGTTTTCCGCAGTCGATGCTGTCGTCGACCCGATTTTCAGCAACATCCTGCTCTCGATATTATTCCAGTAGAACTTTATATCCTTCGGAATGTTTTTGATCAGTTTCTCTATCTTCTCCTCGTGCCGCTGTTTTTCTTTTGCAGGCCGTTGTTCAAATTGAAATTTCCGGTTCTCCTGCTCGTTCTTGCAGGAGACCTTCGGGGGCACCACTCCCGCCTGGTACAGTTGTAAACAAACCCCGTTGTTAATTGAACGCGCAAGCCGATATGGAAAAAATCAGATATCGTGAAGGACGACCAGAGGGCGCAACTTAGGTAAATTACCTTCAGTAATGTACGTATTTCTCTCTCATCCCCAGCCCCTGGGAAAACTTCGCAAAACTTCCCCCAGTCTTGTTCTGGGTTGGGAAACGTAAAGGTGTCAAGCTTCTTTTGCAGCGCAATGATTTCTGCATCCAGCTCACCGTACGTCATCTTACGAGCCCAGAACTTCGACTCGGGAGCACCGGGATCCACGACAGCATCCACTGGTTTCCTTTCCTTAGGTATGGGATACCCATCTTCATCTAGGTAAGGAATGAAGCAGGGTGCACCTATGTCGTATATGTCGTTTTCGAACCCTCCCGGTTGTGTTTGCAGAAAGAGCTGCATAGAATGCCGGTTTTTCTTGAGAAAGCTCAGTTGCCGGTAGGCCGGTGTCGATTCCAAGGAGGTTGTTATGTTGAATCGTTTATGAGCCTCTGAGGCAAGCAGCATTAGGTTCTCTCGAACATTGTTGAGAGTCTTGATCTCGGCGATACGGTTGATCATATCTTTGACCGTGTACTTCCGTTCGATGACGGCTTCGTCGACGAGGTCAGTGATCTCACGTAAGTGTCCTTCGGTCAAGGGGGCCCAGCTTTCATAGAACCCCTTCGGCAGATCATGGTAGACGATCGGCTTTCCGGCTGTGGGGTCCCATTTAGGTTGCTTGGTCGTTGGTGCGTTGAGGTCAGTTGTGCCGGTCGACATACCGATTGAACGTTTACGCTTATTGCGAGATGACCCAACCGTGGCCAAGGTCGTCTCCGTGGCGTCTTCATTGTCCGGGTCAACTCCCTCTAGCAAACCTTCATTGTGGGCCTTCATCACTGAAAGCGGAAACATGAAATACCAAATCGTCAGTTAGCTACTGCAAAAACACCTAAGAGCAAATAAGAATAATGTCGGGACGGAATTCACAAAAAATGGCAGCACCTCTCTGAAGTTGTTTGAACAACTGGTACGATTGCACCGAGATAGCCCAAGCAGCCCAATGCGTGTTCTTCTTGTCTGCATTCAGCTTCTGGTGATTGAACACCTGCGTCTTCAGCGCCGCTTCGAATTCGGGATTCAAGTTCTGCTTCGGCGGCACCCGACGGTATTTCAAGTTCTCAAAACTCTTCATTCCAGCGTCTCTCTCGTTGGGTTCGGCCATCAGTTTCTCCACGTGTTTTCGCATGCCAAGAATGATCTCCGTCATGTTGCGGTGCTTCATGTAGGCGTCAATGTTGTTCTGCTCATTCCCAAGCTGCGTGCGCAAACGAATTGCACGGATCATGACTATAGCTGAGAAGCTGGCCGACCGTAAACCTCCCTAAACACTTGAGTATGTAAGCCCTGAGAAGCACCTGAGAAAACTGGCATGAGTGAGACACACCTGATTCATTTCGATGGCGCTCAAGTTCATGAAGAGACGGCATTCGATGAACTGAAACGCTTCCGTTCGATTTTCATGGTTTGCGTGCTTTGCTTCATCCGCCTTGACGCAGCGACGCTTTGCCTCCAGCAAATGCTGATGTCCAAAGCAGGTGAATCTGTAGAATAACAAAGAAAGTGTAAGTTGGAACACATATGCATGCATCCATCAACGCAATGGGTCTTACCTGTATCTGCCTTTCCCGATGTCCGCCCAAACGAATGCCTCTGGGTTGGTGCTTGTTGCATCTTTATGATTCTCTATGACGGAAATCAGGGCTGGAGATCCCGAACCGGTGTGTGGGTTCCAGTACATCATTTCGGCAATAGCCTGGGCGTGATGTTCGTCCAGTGGTCGAGGGCGATGCGCTCCTTCTGCATCATCGATGTACTGGATGGGGATTCTCCACGATGTCGCACATGGATTATTATTGTCGACCAACTTATGCATGTCATCGATTTCCCTGATGGCCCACATAAGCAACGTATACTTGGTTTTAGTAATGCACATACACCATCAAAAAAAGCAATGGTCGTATAAGTAAATCTCAGGAGGGAAGATGCATACTTGCGAATGGCAGCCTGCTTTTTTTGCTCATCTGCCTCGGTTTCATCGGCGGTCTTCGGAGTCTTTGAAGGGGACACAATCTCCTCATCACCCTGCTCCATGATGAATGCAGGAATTGGCCGCTGCGGAGTTCCAGCTGCAGGAGATACAAGGCCCGCTGATGGGAGAGGGCTTGCCGCTGATGGCCCTGGAGCAGGGCTTGCCCCTGATGGCCCTGCACCTGCAGGGTTTGCCCCTGATGGCCCTGCACCTGCAGGGCTTGCCCCTGATGGCCCTGCACCTGCAGGGTATGCCCCTGATGGCTCTGCACGTGCAGGGCTTGCCTCGCAGGATGAACCTGAAGGGCTTACTCCAGAGAGTCTTCGAGATTTACGAGTGAGAGGTGTAGTTACAATTGAAGGAGGTGTAGCCGTTTTTGTATATGGTAGTTTACGACCCGTATCGTCTCCACCAACTGGAGGTTGCGTTGGCACCTCAGCTTCAGCTTCAGCTTCAACCTCAGCTTCAGATGGAGGCCCGTCACTATCGAAACCTTCTCACAGCACAAAAGCAAATCAATTCTCAGTATTTGAATACATATATCATTTTTGTGACCTAAGACGGAGAGCGAAGGAGAAAGGGAGATAGAGAGCGAGAGATGTTTTATATCGGCTCACCGGCATCGCCTTCAGGGTTGGCAACTTGTTGCGTTGGAACCTCAACATCAGATGGAGGCCCGTCACTATCGGAACCTTTTCACAACACAAAAGCAAATCAATTCTCAGTATTTGAATACATATATCATTTTTGTGACCTAAGACGGAGAGCGAAGGAGAAAGGGAGATAGAGAGGGAGAGATGTTTTATATCGGCTCACCGGCATCGCTTTCGAGTGCCGAGTTGGCAACTGGTTGCGTTGGCACCTCAGCCAAAGATTGAGGAAGAAGGTCCGCACTGCCGACACCCCCTGCCAACACGAAAGCAAATTAATTCTCAGTATTTGAAGAGATAACATTTTATCTAAGATAGAGAGAGGGAGATTTACCTATGATCCAAAGGTAGTGTTTCGATCTCACGAGTTCGTCGTCCTTTCCAGCTTCCTTATTTGCAAATCGGATGCGGGCCACCGTCGTGTCGTCTTCACGGACGCTGCCGTCTGGAGCTGTCCACGTCGGGGCGCTGTCCAAAATGTAGGCATATCCTCGTTTGTGGAATATCGGTGTGGTGTCAATGACGACGACATCTTTCTGCATCAAAGCAGTATCTTGTCCTTCAGGTCGAGGACGGACGGGCTCGTCTTGCACTGGGGCCTTTTCCGCCGCTTTTTGCAAGTTTTCGACGGACTCAGATACTTTCTCTGGAACGTTCTCCGCCAGGAGATGATCTTCGGCTTTGCGAATACTCCCAAGATCTGGAAGATACTGTTGCGATCAAACGGATAGGTGAGAAGCAGCGGAACGCGATAAGCATTAAAATAACATAAAATTGACAGAAGGGGTGAATTTTGAAACCATTACCTCGGAGACAAACGCGGCCCATGTCGAGATGTGCAAAGTCGGTTCAACGATCTGGAGATTATTGTTTTTGGGGGTGTATTTCTTTGAGTGGAGTCGAGAATAATCCTCGTACTGCTCGGTGTGAATAGTATGCAATGTATCCACAAGTTCGGTGAAGCACTTGAGCATCTTTGGGAAATATTCGTTTTTCAAGTAGTCTGCTTCACCAAGATTCTTCTGAAGATTGTCGAGTCGCTCGTTGTCTTGCGTGATAAGCATGTACTTTGCATCGATAGCTCTGAAGATATCTTCACGGCGGAAATCCCGGGTCGTGATGAAAGGCGATGCAGTAAAGCAGTCAGAGGCAGCAGTGTACATTTTGGGCACTGTACCGATGGGTCTCTTTTTTACGGGTTGCGCGCCAGGGCAAATGAATTTATCCATTGCGAGCATAATGCCTAAGAAGCGAGGATGCTCTGCTATGTCCTTGTCCTTGGCGAGATCGATATACGTCTTGAACCATTGTGCAACAACGGTCATCTCGGTGTCAGCGTCAGGTTCAGGGATTTCAGGGCGACCAAATGACAATACTTTGTCGATGATGATTCCCGCTAAGAGGTGCTGAGGTACTGAAAAGAACGAATGAATTCGAAAGGCTGAATTAGAAAAGATAAGCAGAAGATAAATAAGGCCTGAATTAGAAGGAGAAGGAAAACGAAGGGAAGAATGAGAGAAAATACTGACCAATTTTCCCAGTTCTCCCTTGCAGGGGCTGCTGTTTGGGTACGTTTCTCTTCGGCATAGTATGAACGAAGTCCACGAACGGACAGCATCCCAGAGCCTGTTTATCAGCGACCACGAGTGCAAAAGGTTCGAAATCCTCGCCCGCTGCCATCGTCATCATGCCATGAATCACAAGCATCGACTCGCCGACAAGACTGTCTGCCTGCCTTGGAGTCTTGAGGAGTGGGTACTCGTAAGCTTTTGGGATGATGCTCATGCTCCACCATCCCAGACCATATGCACCGCTTGTTTCCTTCGAATACATATCTGCAAGGACTGGAACCCTGTAAAAGTCATTATCACAAAGCTTCCGGGCAAAGGAATAGGCCTGAGGAGGCCCTTCAACTGAATCCGCGCCCTCTTCGGAAGAAGAACTCATAACCCTGCATGTCACCATGCACAGAAAACACAAATTAAGAAACGTAAATCATGAATGATATAAATATAACACGGCCCTGCTAAACAACATCATATCATATCTTTAGTATATTCATCTCTGAGCAATGGAATTATGTACACCAAACTTTGGCCCGAGATTTTCCCGGTTACCGCAGAAGGGTTTTATAACTTCATTCCAGAGCCTAGGTACTAGGTTTGTCCGTTTGCACGGCCGCGCCATTCCCCCGTTCTAGAGATGAATAACAGCAGAATATTTGAGATGATTGCATAATTATACACAACAAAATACTACAACAACAAAATATACACAACACAATATGCACAACAAAATATGCACAACAAAATATGAATAAAAATATCATATATACACGTTGTGTCCTATTCCTCCGCCCGCAAGTACAGCGGGGAGGGCTCGCGGGTGAAGCCATGGCCACCCCGGATGCGGCCTCGGCCGGGGGGAGCACGGTGGGGTGCAACAGGCTCCCCCACGTAGAGCTCATAACGGTACGACCACCTCCAGATCATAGGAGGTGGTGGTGGGGGAGGAGGTGGTGGTGGTGGGGGAGGAGGAGGCGGTAATGGGGCAACTGGAAAATAAAGCGGCAGAGGAGCAACAAATGCAGAATCATATGCGGACCGACTCAGTCGGTTCCCGCACATCTCCAAGAACAGCATATGGTCCTCAGGGAAAGGAGTGACTTCTCGGGTTCGCTTTGGCATCTTTACCTTTAGCTATGTGTTTGAGAAGCTCTTGAGTTTAAGACCTATAAACAACAAAAAACACAAAATTGATTTAGCCATGTCTTTGATTCTGCCGCGCTGAAAAGGAAGAGCTGAAGGTGAGCGACTCATCCGCGGATGAGTCGCCCGAAGAATAGAGGGAGCTGAAGGCAGACTCATCCGCGGATGAGTCGCCCGAAGAATAGAGGGAGC
>LGRX02003628.1:0-22093 GCA_001247695.2 Cymbomonas tetramitiformis
TAACAACGCACTAATACGCACATATTTCAGGTGCTTGAGGAACCGTACCCGCGGTGGTTGGCGACGATTTTCATGATTTCGTCGGCAATAGATAGGGGGCAACTTTGCACACCATCTTCAGATACTGTTATGTAGAACACGGTGCCACCATACATGATCTTGCCCCGCTCGGCCTTCAAAATGGGCGGAATCGGCAACCACGATGGGTAACGCCGTTGATTTGTTTGCATGTCTACTACGCAAGCATAGAAGACCCGGGGAGTCATGCAGGTCGGTACGTCTTTCTCGTGACAACACGTGAAAATTTGTACCATGCCGACGTACCGACACTTCTTCGCCTCCAAGACACACGCGCGTGCGTGGCAGAGGGCACGAGCTGTGTCTAATAGATAGACAGTTCCTGCCACGTTAGTGTACTGTTAGTTACCAAATATCGCACTAAGTGTACACTACCGTATCGACATAGGGCACTAACGTGTTTCACTGGTTTCTTGAGAGACATGCATATCACGAGGTATAGGGATAAAGGCATGACTCACCCGTCATATATCGTCGTCACCGTGGTTGCCGCCCACTCGGATACTCGAAGCTTCTTTATGCCCCCCTCATATTCATGACCCAACCGGAAACCTTCGGGAACGGGTTGACGAGGTGGTGGTGGAGAAACAAGTGCGTGGGGTGCGGGGTTACTAATGGCTCTGCGGGCTAGTGGTGGGACGGGTACACGTGAGGACACCGGCGCGCCTTGTTGTAGAAGAATCCCACGCCGGCCGGGAGTCGGTGTGGGTGCACGCTCGGGCGCGGGCTCGGGCGATGGTGGATCCGGGCGAGAGGCTTGTGCACGAAGAGTCGCAAAGTGTTCACCTTGACGTTTATTGTTCATTGCACAAATCCCAATTCTGCCCCCCCCCCCACGCACCCCACCCGCCCTCTTATTATGTAATATTCGCGTTGTTAGTGTGAGTTTAGCAGAAGGGATCTTTTCGGGAATATTCCATTGTTAGTACGCTAACAGGACGCTAACGGCATGCCTTAGCGCACTAACGTTGCCCCAACTGGACACTAACGGAAGGAATCCTTTAGGGAATATTCTATTGTTAGTACGCTAACAGGACGCTAACGGCAGGCTTTAGCGCACTAACGTTGCCCTAACTGAACACTAACAGGAGGAATCTTTTAGGGAATATGCCATTGTGCGTTAGTGCATGCCACCTAATGCCTCCTTAACGACGTCAATAGGGCGCCATTTAGTGTCTTGTTGCATGTAATGCGCTAACTCAGCGGTGGCATGCACTAACGCACAATGGCATATTCCCTAAAAGATTCCTTCTGTTAGTGTTCAGTTAGGGCAACGTTAGTGCGCTAAGGCCTGCCGTTAGCGTCCTGTTAGCGTACTAACAATGGAATATTCCCCAAAAACTCGAAATTCCCAAATGTGATAGGAAAATTTCATCAAACCATCGTGATCGCGCGATGGCGTCGAATCGCGCGATAAATGATTTAGTCGACAGCAGGATTCGAACCCGCGCGGTCGGTTTCCTAATGGGTTGTCACATTCATCATGTCCAACTGCGCTACGATCGAAGAGGATGACAATTCAACGGAAATAATGACTAAGTCATGAATCGAAATTGAAAAATCGGACGTTAGTTGACCGACCGACCGAGACTGACGATGACCAGCACGTGAATTCGAAGTTCACTTCTTGAAGGTGCACTAAAGGAGTGCTATCGCCGCCAAATAAACAGCTTTGCTCTCTGCCTCGTTAAAAAAATGGAACCAACTCACGAAGAGAAAGAAAAGTACGAAGCACTCTGCGAAGAGTATGGTGAGGAGGAGTCCATAGCGGGGCTCCTCAACTATGTTAAGGCAACGCGCGGATCCATTAGCGCCGCTTCGCCCACCCATATACAGTAGGCGAAGGAGCCCAACGCGGGGCAATGTTTGATGCCCCAAGTAGGAATAGGGCAAGAGCAAAAAAGGGGGCAAGCCAAAGGGTCCGGGGCCCAATGAAACCCCACGAGAGAGCGGTGAGGACGGCGATTCGTAAAGTGACATGTGAGTATCACTCACCACTTGTATTTCTTGAAGTTAATTCGCGCTTGGAGCGACGGAGAGCGATCTTCTATTTCCTTGTTTTCGTTTCTTGAAGATGATCGCGCGGGTTTCTAGCGTAACAAATTCCTTTTGTTCATATTGTGTTGTGCGTGGGGGTTTTTTTTGTAGTAAAATTGGCGAAGGAGCAGAAGTGGTGCCCGATTTTGAAAACATCGGAGCAACATGACGCCTACAACCGCTTGGTGAAGGACGTTGCGGAGGCTGCAGGCTTCGATGCGAAGAGGGACGCCACGATTGAGCCCTTCATCAGGTCGCGAGTGCGCGCCGATGTTGGGAATTTTAAAAACCTCTATCGCTATGGGAAGTGGGAAAAGAAGGGTAAGCAATGGGTGCTTATCACTTCCAACCCCCACCCATATTCGGGTTTGAAGGAGGCGGAGGGCCTCACAATCTCCGCGAACTCCGACAAGGCCAAGAAGGAGGCATTGGAGGCGGCAGGGATCACGCTGGCTGCATTGCCTTCAACCGCTGCGGAGGTTGAAGAAGAGTCACTGGAGGCAATAAGTAAGTTATGACCCGTATTATGCACTAGGCCTTTCCTTTAAGGCGCATTTATTGCACTATTCTGTCCGTATATTAACCGTACACTAACCAGCAGTCGTGGTGCACTATACGCGAACTAACACGGTAAATACTCCGGCGGGGGGTGTTTTTTTCAAGACGAGTTCTGTTTCGAGGCCTGGGAGGAGGAGGAGGAAGAGCCGGAGGAGGAGAAGCAAGCTGATGACTCCAAGGGTGGTGCCTCCAAGGGGAAGAAGAGAGCGGGGCCCAATGTGGAGCCCCCGCCCGCAAAGTCTCCCAAGAAGGGGACTCCTTCAAAGGCTTCTCCCAAGAAGGGGACTCCTTCAAAGGCGGGGAACACCACCGCACCCGCGGATGAGGAAGCCGCCGACCAGGCAGACCTCGCCACGCGGTACCCGGTCGGCAAGGAGGTCTACCTTTACGCGAGACCTACGGAATCCGATGAGGCGCTAATCACCTCCCAGATCCTTGAGCCCAAGGATTACTTCACCCCAAACCCCCCCCTCACCTTGAAGAAGACGGTCCCCCTCCTGGCCGGGACGATCTCAGCGTGCGAGCTCAACGCTGAGACCGTCCACGGCCAGGGAAAGGCCGAAGTGAAACTCCCTGCGGAGTATCTATCTATCAAGGTGAGTAAAATATGCGGTCTTTAACGTTAGTGTTCCGTTAGTGTCCCGTTAGTATGTCCGCTGTACACTAAGAGTCCAGTTAGTGTGTCACTACACACTGTGATAGGTTTCCAGCCTTTGTTTTCCAGGTTTCCTTTTTAGATTGCCCATGCTAACGTGTATATTTCGTTTTCGACAGGTGAAAAAATTCAACACCAAGAAAACTGGTCAGGATGAGTGGTACACCAAATCGTGGAAATGCCTCAAGCACATCCTCTCCTCCACCGATAAGCATGTGAGCGAGGATGAGAGGACAAAGAACTTCGGCAAGGATACCGAAAAATATTTCGAGGAATTTTTGAGGGGGAAAAAGCAGCCCAAGGACCTGAACCTCGTCCTGCACGGCAAGTATGTGCGGTTTGGAATGCTGGAACATGCATTCCATGGTCCACCAAAAGGGGATGATGACACCGAATAATTAGGACCACCGCTTACGTAGTAGTTAGTGAGGACTAGTAGGAGGACTAGTAGCAGGTTAGTAACATATTTGTTTTTGTATAATAACAACTAGCCTGTCTCGTACGTCTTCATTGCTTCTTTTTGTCATTGTTTTTGCTGATTTAGTGCACTGCGTGAAACTCGTTTCTTTGTGGTTAGTGTGCTGTTAGTAATATATTAACGATATCTTAACGACAGACTATCTGTATACTAACCATCCGTTAATACCCAAAGTTAGTGTGTCGTTAGTGTAGTGTTAGTGTTAGTATATTAACGATATCCTAACGACACACTATCTGTATACTAACCATCCGTTAATGCTCAAAGTTAGTGTGTCGTTAGTGTGCTGTTAGTGTAGTGTTAGTGGTATATTAACGATATCCTAACGACACACTATCTGTATACTAACCATCCGTTAATGCTCAAAGTTAGTGTGTCGTTAGTGTGCTGTTAGTGTAGTGTTAGTGGTATATTAACGATATCCTAACGACACACTATCTGTATACTAACCATCCGTTAATGCTCAAAGTTAGTGTGTCGTTAGTGTGCTGTTAGTGTAGTGTTAGTGGTATATTAACGATATCCTAACGACACACTATCTGTATACTAACCATCCGTTAATGCTCAAAGTTAGTGTGTCGCTAGTGTGTGGGTTAGTGTGCCGTTAGTGTGCCTGTTAGTGTGGTGGTTAATGTCCTAACCACGCGTTAACCGACTTAGTTAGTGTGTCGTTAAGGTGCCGTTAAGGTATGTTGCACAGAATGTATGCCCTAACGGCACCTTAACGACGCAGTTAAGGTGCTATTAATGTATGTACAGGCACACTAACGCGCCGTACTCTTATACAGTTAGTGTGTCGTTAGTATATTGTTAGTGCACGTACTAACGTTTTCTAAAATGGTAGGGACAGTTCTTAGGATGTAGACCCCATGAATTGCGTATCGTATTTCAGAGTGACGTTTCAAGGTATCTTCCGAGGTTTACGTTACGGATAGATATTTGCGCTTGCCGTCGACACCTTCGATGATCGACGATTTAACGAACGATTCTCGGCGATAATGCATCCACCTCTTCCTCCCTTCAGAGAGCTTACTCCCCCGAAGTTCACAGGAATACTATGGAGAGCCCCTTTCGAATATTTCGAAATGGCTTCTTTTTAATGCAGCGGAGGAGGCCCTGCTTACGAGATATCGGAGGGTCTTTATAAGTCCACTTTAATTCCTCACCCGTCTCCCAAACTCCCTTTTTTCGGTCCGGTACGCGCGCTTTGACGAACATCTATCGCGATGAGTGAGAATGGATTCGCCACGTACTAATGTGAAATTTGTTTAGTTATGTTTGTCAAGCATAAGTTATGTTTGTCAAGCAGGATCACAACTCCGTCTACCTCAATCTCCGGTAGCTGCGGATGATTGGCCAAAAGTCCGATGACAAACCACGGCTGGCAAAGGTAGCATTAGCAGTTTTTATTTATCCACAGATATGATATCTCGCATGTGTGCGTATCTGTGCAAGGGTATGATTTTGAACAAGGCTCACTACACCTTTAGCAAGGAAGGATCAATTTCCCGCTTCTATGCAACATAATGATAAAACATTAAGAGCAAGGTTATATAGATGATCGACATGTATTAGTATATATTACAAGAAGTAAGGGCACGAGGCTTAATAAATGTTTAGCCTTCATAGGCAGCTATAATGTCTGCTGCATTGGTCAGCTCTGTGGCTTTGACCCAGGTGTCATGCTCAGGGCCGTAGCCTGCATATCTCACTAAATAGTATTTGACACCTCTAGTGAACTTATCCGAGAGTATATGTGATATCTCAAACAGTGGTTGCCCTTCTTCGGTGATCATCTGTGGCAGAGGCAAAGGTGCTTGGATCGAGTCGTTGTACAGTTCTAATCTGGAAACAGGCTGTACCGGATGAATACGGATATCAAGATTTCCGAAATCTAACTCGTATGCACGTCCATGGCTAAGCACTTTGGAAATGGTGAACGGCCCAATATATGGCTGCTTAAAGTGTCTGCCTGCCTCTGTCAAACCAGTCCATTGAATAAACTCGGTCCGTAAAAGAACTTTCTGCCCAACTGCAAACTGCTTAGGCATGTGAGTCTTATTGAATCTGGCTTGGCTAATTTCTGCTGCTCGGGAAATGTTGTCTACCGCGTTGGCATGAACAGCCGAGTACTGGTCAAAATGATCTCGAATAGCTCTTTGTATTGGAACATGAGCTTCTGGCGGAATAGTGATAACCAGGTCATGAGGCGAAAGTGGTTGCGCCATCGAGTCGAGATAAAATGGTGAATAACCAGTTGATGCAGAAACGGTATTGTTAATTGCAAACTCCACCAAAGGCAACGTGTCCTCCCACGAATTGGCTGAAGTATCATTGCAACAACACCTGAGGATGAAAAAATACCATCTAATCAGTTCATAAACCAGAGGATGGTGAAATCAAATCATGAATCAACAATTTGAAAATTACCTGAGGATATCCTCGATGAAGGCATGGCTCCTCTCATTGGCAGCATTCGACTGTGGATGGTGTGATGACGTCATGGACAATCTCGTACCAGTAGATTTCCACAGTGTCTGCCAGAATGTAGAGGTGAATCTGGGGTCTCGATCTGAGATGATGTTCCTCGGAAGACCATGGAGCTTGAAGATATGCTGCATATAGATAGAAGCAGTATGCTGAGCTGTCCAGGTCATGCTGAAGGGGATGAGATGACAGCGATGAGAGAATTGGCACATTACCACAAATATACTGTCGTGCCCATTAGTGGTGATAGGCAGGTCAGTGATCCAATCAAGAGATACATCTAGCCATTTTGTCTTAGGCACGGAATATCGTATATGTGCCTGACCATAAGGCTTGTGTCGCCTCGTTTTCTGGCGCTGACAAACGGGGCACTCCCGAATGTACTTGATGGCTGCCGTTGTCATTCCTGGCCAATAATACCGGCTACGCAGAAGATGAAGCATGCGATTTTTGCCTACATGACCAGAAATAGTGGCTGAGTGGCACTCATGAAAAAGAATGTGGCGAAGTTGTGTGATCTCACCGTCATCTGTGGGGACTTTAGCTGTTGGTGGAATGTACAGCTGTCTGCCATATATAGTCTTACGATAGATCAACCCCTGAATGAGCTCGAAGCTGTAGCTGCTGACTGACTGTGACGAAGTCGATGATGTCAGCTTAGCCAAAATAGTCTGTGCAAATGTGTCACGATCATATTCGGATATAATGATGTCGTGTAGCTGATGAGCTGATGAAGAAGATATAAGAGCAATGAATGTAGGATCTGCAGATGGCATGACCTCGCTGATGTCCATGTGCTGAAGACAATCAGTGAGTTCAAAAAGTGCAGAGATACGCGTGAGTGCGTCTGCAACCTTATTCTTCTCGCCAGCAATGTGCTCTATACGGAAGTTGTACTCGGAGAGCTCATCCAACCACCGTGCCTGTTTGGGGCTCAGTGTGGATTTGGTCTGGAAATAAACCAGTGGCTGATGATCTGAGCGTACAATAGTCTCAGGAGCTCCCAACAAGATGTGGCGAAAGAATCGGAAGCCTTCCACAATGGCAAATAGCTCGATCTCAGGAATAGGCCAACGTCTCTGTGTATCGGATAGAGTGACGCTGTGATAGCCACATGGCTTCATACCTTTTCCTTGATCCTGGAGTATCACTTGACCAACGTGTGTGCCTGATCCATCGACCTCCATAATAGATGGCAGTTTCTGATCTGGAAGCTGTAGTACTGGAGCGTTACAGATGGCACTTTTGAGGTTATCAAATGCCTGCTGCTGCTCAGATTCCCAGACAAACTCTGCATTATCTTTAAGGAGACGATTGAGCGGCTCGGCAACTTTGGAGAACTTTGGTATGAATCTCCTGAATTGACCGACCATGCCCAAGAACGACCGAAGGGATGACTTGCCATCTTTAGCCATACGGCGTAGAGGCTGCTTTCCAACGGTAGGACCATAAGACACTGGAGGCTGAATTGCCATGACTGCTCGGATTCTGTCTTCGATGATGGATAGGCCTGCTTCAGAGATGTGATGTCCGATAAAGTCTATAGATCTGACGAACAACTCCACCTTGGAAGGCCTGATGTAGAACTGGTGATCTCTGCAACGCTGGAGGAACTGTCGAACATGCTTCACATGGCTGTCAAAATCTGGACTGTATACAATAGTGTCGTCCATGAATATGACAAGAAATTGGTCGATGAAGTCAAAGAATGCCCGGTTTCCTACACGAAGTGCTGTTGCAGGAGCATTGGTCAATCCGAAAGGCATAACTGTCCATTCATAAGAACCGTATCTGGTGCGAATAGCAGTTTTATGAATGTCGTCTGGATGAATGGGGATCTGGTGGAAAAACTGGTTGAAATCAAATCTACTGAACCAGCGTGCTCTTAAGCTGTTCAAGAAGGGTATCATGGGGTGGCAACGGATATGTGTCCTTTATGGTGATATTGTTAAGGGCACGATAATCGCAACACATCCTCCACTTTCCCCCTGGCTTAGGAGCGAAGATGATTGGGCACCCATATGGTGATGATGATGGACGAAGGATACCCAACTCGACATATTTAATAATTTGCCGTTTGAGCTCCTCCATCGTGGGTACTGGAATGGTACGTACTGGCTGTGATGGTGGCTTATGCCCAGGTTCAATGTTGATTCGATGATAACCACCTTCAAACCGTTCTGGCCTATGACCAGCTGGAAGATCCTCCTGGAATATGTCTGAAAAGTCTTCTCTCACTTGATCACGTGCTGCTGTGACCTCGGGGTCTTCCATAGTGGTGTCTGAGTCTGATGCTGCAAAGACCAGTTCACCGTCGACCTCTGAGAGAAAGAAGAGATATGCTACGGCTTCTTCAGCCGAACCACTGGATCGAATGCGACGAAGGTGCTTCCTCATGGTGGTGGCGCTGACCAATTCCATTTCAGGAAGGTCATCTGAGTCTGGAGTCTGCTCAACTCTGGACAATACTGTGCGAATACTGGAGCCTGATGAATGCTTCCTAGTGATCGTCAGATTTTTGGTCTGAAAGTCAATGTGTGGATTCCTCCTCTCCAACCAATCTTGACCCAGAATGACAGTGAATGGTTTCATGTCAATGATGTAGAAATCTTCTGTATCCTTATACTTGCCCAGCGAAAATGTAGCTTTGGGAAGATAGGATGTGCATGGTAGTTGGCTTCCTCCAGCCAATCCCACTGAAAATGATGAAGAATCTGTGGGAGCTATACCAAGCTGAGCCGCGAATTGTCTGTCGATGAAAGACGATGTGGCTCCTGGATCTACCAAAATGTGAGTACTCTGTCCATATACTTTCCCTTTGTACAACAACAGCTTCTTCTGTGATTTCAGCTGTGCTGTTTGAGACTGCATCTGTGCGATGTGCTCTGAGGGATTGTCCATCTGCTGAAACTGTAATGTCAGACTGGAAAGGACTTCTTCTGAGATACTCTCAACCCGGCCACTTGCTTCAGTGGCATCTTCAGGCTGATCTACCCTCGGGGTGCTCTCATCACCGGTACCTGTGCAGTACCCTGAGAGTTTCCCTGAGGAGCTGGAGCTGATGGAACTGGATCTGGAGCTGCAACTGCTGCATTGATGCTGTGCTGACTCTTCAGTTCATTGACCAAGGTGTTGATCGAATTGACGAGTTTGCCAGACCCATCCTTAGCACCCTGATTCTGCTGCTGCTGTCTCTGATTCGGGAAAGGATTCTGAGCTGGTGGCTTTCCCTTGATCTGTTTTCCATCATCGGTCTTGGTGGCATAACAATCCTTCTCGATGTGACCAGGACGACCACAACGATGGCAAGTCTTATTATTCTGCGATTTTCCTTTTCCTTTTCCTTTACCCTTGCCTTTACCACCTTTTCCTTTGCTCCGATTCTGATTGGAGTTCTGGCTGCCACTCTGATTCCAATTCCGATTTCTGTTGGATCTGTCATATGGCTTCTGGCCACGTCCTCTGTCCTTATCCTTCTTGGCTGGACCTCCAGATGACTGCTCCTTCTGACCCCGATAGTGAAGGGTTTCTGATTGCTTTGAGTGAATGACGTAGTTCAAATCAAGCAATACCTGTGTGGTTTCTTGCCACGACAGATTGTTCCTCTGCTCTTCTGTCAGGTATCTGAGCTGGAACTGTCTGCGGAGATCAGAATCCATACTGGTGACGAATCTGTCCTTTATCAACACATCATTTAAATCAACTGCTGCTAGAGAAGCCAGTGATGTAAATGTGCGCAAATAATCTGCAAAGGTTTGGGTTCCTTGAGTCAGTGCCATAAGATGTTTCTTGGCTACTGATCTCTTATGAGGATTACCAAATTGTCTGAGGAATGTCTGTCTGACCATCTCATAAGTGGTATATGGCTGTTTTGCCAAGACCTGGAAATAATGTCTATCATTATTCTGTATGAGAGTAAGAAACACTGTGATCAAATCCTTATCATTGACACCTGGATAAGTGAACTGGAAATATCTGTCCACTGTATCCAACCAGACCTCTGCGTCCTGTCCTGTTTTGAATTCCCTAGGTGGTGTCATTTTCACCTTGGGGACCAAACTGGGTGGAGCTGGTGGAGCTGGTGCTGGTACTGAATCTGCATCTGGATCTACAAAGACCATCGGAGGACTGTCTGCTGTATACTCTGCTTCTGGTGCCTGAGGCTCATTGGCAGGATCCTTGTACCGGCTCATATCTGGCTTCATGCGACTGATGTTGTCATAATAGCCTATATGGTCATATCTGGTTAGTGTATCGGCATAACCAGCGATCCACTTCGGGATTTTAAACCGACTGTATGCATCGTATGAACCGAGTATGTCGAAAAACCAAGTCGAATGATCTGGGTTGATATCAGGAATCTCATGCTCTTCCTCTTCGATAGTAACCATCTAAAAACAAAACACAGCACAAAAAATACCTTCAGCTAATTGCCTAACTGAGTGTGTGTGATTTATATGTTATATGTGGTATATCGGTATGTTTACATACATGTAGTATATTCGTACATAATAATGAGGTAAGTATATATATATATCCACCTTCTTCCCCCCTCAAGGAAGTGTGTGATATAGTGGCAGTTGTCAATTGCCAATACCTCAAAATAGCATGCATTCCATATAGGAAGCATCTGTCACAGTTCTTGGGTTGTTGCCCGATACATAATCATGTTTGTGTCAAAAACAGCATGATATGTTAATGCTAAATACGAAGTTTATCGAAATTATAGTAGCATTTTAGGGCATATAATGTTACAGTGGCCCATACACCCAATAATATGATTAGGTGTTACATGGTATCAGTAACCCTAAAATAGGTAAAAAATAAGCAGTATAATTTTTTTGCAAAGGTTTTTAAGCAAAACTGCATTTAATACCTAAATAAATGTAAGGTGGTTTTCAGAGGGTACGTTACACCCCTGACACACACATTTAATTTTAGGGGTGTTACAGGGTGTTACAAGTGCTGTATAAATCAGGGAATATTCAGATATAGCTGAATAATCAGATCAGCAAAAAAAATCCACACACATTTTTCATTTTGAAATCATGCGTGGGAGTTTTTTACGTATTTTGTTACAGCCAACATGTATACCCCTATATATTACACACCTAATATCTAGGGTGTTACACGAGATATGACCATGGTCATTATGATTTTCTGATACCTTAATAGGTATAGAATCATAATTTAAAATAAAATGGGCACACATTTTTCATTTTGAAATCATGCGTGGAGCATTTTTACCCATTTTACAGCTTTTTCAGCTATCTGATATATTGCCTTGGTGACATATCTCAGTGTATATGTGGAATGTAAAGTACAGAATCACTGCAATAAACTTCACTTTGGCACATGATAAATTTCATGGCAAATAAGTGAATTGTGCTGTATATCAACATCTATGGTTGATAGCATTTCTGGGTTTTACTGATTTAAACCCATGGCAGCAATTGTACATTCTGGTGATATATAAGTTATCAACTTAAGTGGGAACATCCCGTTAGGAACATCCACTTCAGTGATATTTGTCAATCTATGATCTGTTCTGAGCATAGGTCTGTGCTCTAAGATTTATCAAAATGATATTTCTTATTTAGAACATATCTGGACATTGCTTGATACAATCACAACAATTTAACACAACACATTTGTATGTGTGTGTTGTCCTTAACAACTATATCAGATGTCATGTAGATACTGATCTGAGAGTTGCATGCATTTGAACTGATCAGAACTGAATCAACTGTCAATATGCAACGTAGTTGTTGTTATTGCTCCAGCGATGATATGTGGAATGACGAGTGGACTGCACCCAACAGTTACCAGCTGTTTAATGGGTGCAGTATCTTGCCTTCGGGTCTGGAGATAACTCCATCCAGCCCTACAACATTTTGTCTTATCCTGCTCCCTTATCTATCGCAATCACTGACATTTTCCACGCACATGTGTTTGGAAAATGGTATGTACGTTATCATACTCATAGTAGATATTTAAGTTAATCAATTCACTTTGAATCAGTGAATGTTAATACATACAATGCAGTGTGTGTGTATGCATGCAGTGCTTACTGATTAGCACTTTTGTCAGTGTGTGTGTGTGTTAACTTTTACACACTTTACAGTAGGATATGTTCTGGATATTACAATATCCTAGACAATTCATCATGTAAGATAGTCAGCATACCATGCACTGAATACATCTAACATGATATATCAAGTTTAGGGATTATTGTAATTCCATAATAATCTCATTACAAAATGAGTTGCTGGGTATATTTCACATACAGCTCCGGTGAGCATCCTTCCAGTAATCCACAGTAGAACAATATGTTGTCCGAGGAGTATCTCGACTCCACCGGGTCACATTGAGCTAATTACTGTGTTTAAGATTACTGAATAGGCACCTTATACTGTATGGGTTCTAATATAGTTTAGCATGCACTGCAATGTGCTTATGCAATGTTCATGTATTACAGCATGATGCTAGTATATCAGTTGCTAACGTGATCAAACTGATATATATATATACACTACAGCTGGTATCGTGATCAAGCTGTATTATTAATGCATGTACATTTCACAATGTTGCAATCACTCAGCATAAAATGTATACATGGTATAATAATGTATACCATGTCTAAGCCAATGATGTATGCCATTGTCTAAGTTGGGCACACCATTGTCTAAGTTGGGCACACCATTGTCTAAGTTGGGCACACTATAGTGACATGTTGGTGATTGCTGCAAGTGATGTGTGTGCATGTGTGCATGTGTGTATGTGTGTGTGTTGATCTACACACACATATTGTGCACACATTATTATATTTCTGATGAGCATGAATGCTGATGATTAAGAATATTTGTGCAGTTGATCTTAGCAACATCTCGACATCATCATCATCGCAAATTGAAATCTTTCATAGCACGCTGCAAATAACTTATGCAAAAGGGCGCGCTGCTGATGAAAAGCATGTATTGTCGTCGCCATTCATCAGCGCATTATACGAGCGCTGACATGTATACGGATCAAAATTCCGTCGATGACCACTATGCCATATATCATTCTGAACAATTTTCGAGCGTGATTCATACAAGCGCGCGCATGTATTTGGCATGCATGCTGTAAGCTGCGATCCACTTCTGCAAAATATGCGACCATCGCGCATGCTGCCAACTGCAAATTAGTGACCATCGCGCATGCTGCCAACTGCAAATTAGTGTATCGCGCATCAACATGTATGAAGCCGTACAAAAAGCAATTTGGTGGAATCATGAAAATTGTAATACTGCGCTGATGATTTCGCGCGGAAACGATTTCGCTGCTGATTCGTCGCATCTGCGAACATATATACATTTGCGAACCATTTATGCGAGTACGTCTCATTGCTGCGCAGATGTATGCCATATGCACACCTTATCGTGTAGTATGTGCGATCAGCTGTTTCTGCGAGTGCGCTTCTGTGAACGCGAAAATTTTCTCGCACGCTATCTTCGCTATTGCAGCAGATATATCAATATTGAATTTATGCAAGTGCGTCGCCTTATGTGCTCCGCAACCTGTCAACACAAATTAATGATATCTATGCGCTGCACACAATTGAGTTCTCGTATCGTGCCTTGACGAGTTTTTTTAGAATACCATTATGTTAGGGCTGAAGTGCGAGCCCACAATTATTATACAATATATCAAATAAACACTGTGCTGTTGAACGGCACACACAAGTGTAACAATCAAGCGGGTTGTGAGTTGCAGTCTCTGGATAAAGAACTGCTGAAGCACAACGCTTCCTCACTTTGTACCATACGTCTCCCATCATCATAGATGGTACCGCCATTGGGTTGTGAACCCGAGACGTAGGTTGAACGACCAGTATTGTAATAACGACTAGTTCGTTCATACTGTGCATGCGTGTTCCGCACATGCTTAAAGCAAGATGGTTCTTGTTTGTATTCAAGACGTATCTTTGCTTTGCCATCTTCGAGTTCGACGTACGAACTCTCGATGACAGGGATGCCAGATGATGTGACATTATCATCTGGCGACATGTACAGTCATCGTCGACCGTACTGACGACTGTCATAATAATATATGACGCGACTCGACATGTACAGTCATGGTCGACCGTACTGACGACTGTCATAATGATATATGACACGACATGACATGACATGGTATGACATGTCTGACAGGTATGACACGTATGACATGTATGACACATATGTCATCGGTCATGACCCTGACACACAACAACAATAAAACATACACAAATTCGACATGATAACACAAACAAATATTCACATAAGCTTGTACAAAAGTGTGTAACCAAAAGGACGTACAACCGGTCTCGACGCGCCCCATTCCGGAGCTAACGCCGGCCGTCCATGGCGGGGATGGAACACAGGGAGCGGTCCCACGGCCGAACCGGCGGGGTTGCTTCCCAGTAGGGTGTGTTCGCCCACTTTATATCCATGGTTACACACACAACACGGCAGATCGAGACAAACAAAGACAAATATACACAGGAAATACAAACACACAACAAATCACGCAATAACAAAGACAGTACAAAACAACGAAATGTGAGAAAATTAGAACAAATTCAGCGGTAACATGGCAGCAGCGCAGAGCAGCGCCCCGAGGTCTACTAAGATGCCCCAAGGGAAAGAACCTGTTACAACTTTCCGTTACTGCATACGGCAGGGGGTTCTAGGGTCCCGTCCCGTTTTCCGTCGTTGAAAAGCTTGGAGTTGACCGTAAGCTGGCAGGCCATTTACCGGGATGGGGCCCGCCGGTTCTAGGGTCCGGACCCTTGACGTCGTAGAGTTTGAAGATGGCATTCACAAACATGAAAAGAGCTACGTGGGTAAGAAACGTACGTTGTTCGTTGGGCAATGAAGAACTTCGTTTCTTTCGGTTGCTGACGGCTTTCCAGCCACAGTGAACCTTGGGTACCTGCAAGCGCAACCATGCAGCGTACGCACTTAAAAATATGGATTCAACAAAGGAAACAATTGGAAGTGAAGAAAAAACATATGGTCAACGCAGAAATGCAGGCACAACAGCGCGGGGGAGGGGCGCACGTGAAGGAATGAACTCTGGAAATAAGTTGCGGAGGCTATGTATTGCAATTCCAGTACGGCGGACGGGCCGCGCCCGCGCCGCCGTACTGGAATTCGAAATTTGCGCTTTGCGCTCGTGTGCGCGGGCATTAGCTGATCGCTGATACCGTGAAAGTGGGAACACCTGATTATGAAAAAGTTACGATGAAAGTCCAGGAAATATCCTGATCCGACGCCCATAATGTTAAGATTCAAATCGGACGATAACCTGATTTTAGGCTAGAATCTAAAACATCATTGGCTCGAATTTTTCGAACCAATACCTGACCTGAATGGAAGATCGGGTATGAAAAAGTTACGAATTTAATGAAGTACTGTGAATATGATTGGTCAGATGAGCAGCGTCTGTGAGCTCCTCGCAAAATCTGGAGTAGGACAGCCGACGTCTGCAGTCTCAGGACAGCCGACACGATGCGGCAGATCGGCATTTTTGAATCGGAAGGCTCAAAAAGAGCATATTAGGCGGCTTAATAATATAGATATGACGGGGTGTCAGCTGTCACTCACGTCATCGTCAGCAAGGTCAAAACACGAATCGTCTCTTCCGGAAAGAAGAAGTAATGGTTCGTCTGCCCCTTCGAAAGATCATTCTTCCGCTTTATATCGTGACACTACTGTACTCACAAATGCTGTAAGTCCAAGTGCACAGGATGCAGATGGCAGCTGTAAACGTGCAGGCATGTCCGCAACCCATAGATAACTCTTACGGCGAATACGATATTACACCATATCAAGAGTGCGGTGTGTGTGAAACGGTGAGGCACACGCTGAAGCTTGGACTTGATGAGACGACGCGTGAATATGTAAACGAATCTTGCGGCAACAAGAACAACTCGGTGTTGTCGCGACCGTACGCGCAGCTGGGGTCCGTGGATGTGTCGATGGAACTTAATTGTTGCTGTGCAGAGATTTGGTCGGTGAGCACAGACGGAGGCATTATTATGCCGGCCGGGAAAACGGGAAGCTGCTGGAATCCCACTGACAAGAGTCTCGTCGAGGAGATTGCGGCGAAACTTAACGAGCGTAAAGTAGCTCGGGGAAATATAGGCTTGATGAAGCTCCACAATGCAAATGGCGAAGAACTCAGCAAAGTCGCAACGATGTTGGACTCCATCGCTGCCTCTCGTAACGTCGCAATCCCACCGCTCGCGATAACAATGGATCGTCACGAGTTTCCAAACAAGAAATATGACGTACAGAATCAGCAGGTACGATCCTTCCGGATATGGCTGGCGTTCTCGTGTCTAAGCTGCATCCTTGCGAGGAGAGGTAACCGGTGTTGGCCTTTGGGTGCTAAACCCGTAGGTTTGCAGCGGTTAAAGTTCCATCAATTTTGCTGTGTATGAAGTCCTATAAAGCGGACAGGCGACGTGGGAGACGCGCTATCCTATGGGGGTTTTTAGCTTACGTTTTCTTCTCTAGGCTTCGACGGTATAAGCCCATCAGAGAGGTTTTCACTCGCGGTTTCCCATCAGAGAGGTTTTCACTTGCGGTTTCCAATTACCATCTTGCTGCCATCTTTGCCTAGTTGGGCTGTTCCCCCTAGAAATTTTCATCTTGGTTCTGAATATCTGAGAATTACACACCAGAGCCCAGAGGTTAAAAGGACTAAACTGGACTAGGTAGAAAGTAGACACTTGTCTATGTGCGGAAGCGGACTTTTATCATCACAGGTTTAGTAAAGTGAAGAAAGACATTTCATCCCGGCGGGTGCTTTACCTATGCAGGAAATTCCAAGATGCTTCTGTTTCCAAATTTGCCCAGATTCGTATCAGACGCAGCTTTTGCTTGAGGAAGACGAAGTTATCAAGGTGGTGCGCACGCCATGTTCACAAACCAGCTCGCGGCGCCCATACGCGCAGCTTGGCGTTGTGTCCAAGGAAGACAATACACAAGCGGGCGAGTGTGATCTGTGTGCGGGTTGCAAGGCAATTGGTGGCCATGCTGTTGCCATAGACGCTTGGCAGGTGAAGCCCGGATATGGTACTGAGAGGGCTCTAGTAGAAGAAATTGCAAACGACCTGCAAAACAGGAAAGTGGCACTCGGCAATATCGGCCAGCTGAAAAAGGCCGAACAGATAGCTGAGGTAGTTCAGTATATTAAGCAGACAGCAAACATTCTGGGGAACGAGCTCGGCGCCACTGTTAAGTCCTTCTGAGTTTCCACCATACTTTCATAGATAGCGATGTCGGTATATTTATATCACCAAGGCCTCCCTCGGGAAGGTCCGTATCATTGCCTTACGAGGGGTACAGGGAACAACGATTACACGCATCAGAGTTGAAGTATTCGTAATTTAGAACAAATACAAGGGAAGTTTTCATTATATTCATAATTAGAGATATAAGTCTAGGGTGGCATTTGTGATAGCATCGGCATACCCATGTAGCGCGCAACCGAGGAGGTTGTATTGGACTTGTGTGAGAGTTGAGTGCATGATTATTACGTTTTATGTTTCCTCAAAGAAATTTGGAATATTTTCCAAACATATGGGATTTCTTAGATCGTGGAACAAATGTGACTCGTCTTCGGTGCAAGTGACTTTCGGTGCTTGCCCGAGGAAAGTCGCTTATTCTCGATAGCATGTTTCACTTCTTCCCGAAGCGATACTAATTTGACGTGATTTTTTTAGGCATGGTGTACTTGATATGTCATACGTGCATATGCGGCCATGGGCATTGGAAATCGGAGTCTCTTGACATAGTATCAACTATCAAGCGGTTCAAGCAAATCGTCAGGTCGCGTGCGAGGCTAATCGCAAATAAGCTGAATAATCGTTATTAATCCCACGGGAAGTCATATTTGCTTATCAAGTGAGAACAAGGCTATCGCACCATAAAAACCGACCGCCTCCTAGTACCCACCCATAATTCCCCGACACCGCGATCAAAACATGATCATCGAACGCGACTAGATGCCGCCAATGTCGTGGATTTGGAATCGCGACGACACATATATCCACGAGAATCGAAAACAGAGGGTATCGGGTTCGCGGTCCGCAACGTTTAAGCCGGCATAAGGAATGGAGAAAGTATATAATTGATCCGACTGTTCTGTCAGATATATAGTGATGACTATATATTGTGGTGGTAGAACACGGAATGCTTTCACTTAAGATAACATAAGAAGTCCGTTAGATTGAGTGAACCTCGGCTTAAGCCGGAAACCCTAAACCTGTGACAACCGTACTGTACGGAGTACTAGTACAGACAAAGGACTGTGACACACACGGGGTGTCACATCCAGCACACCACCCTGTACTATTACGGAGGAAGAGTTAGGGTGGAGCAGGCAGATTGTCAGGGAAAACAAAACACACCATCTCAAGCGGTGGAAACAAATTTCTAGTGGGGGCCTGTGCTCTTGGCCAGGGCGGTCCCAATTCTAGCTAGCACTACCCATTGAAGGCTGTTGTGCTTGTGAGACAAATCTAGTTGTGCCACTAGGTGATTGAAAGCAACTCTAGCCACCTTGGGAGTGGTCCACAGAGTAGAGTTCACATAAATTGTAGTTGTTGCAGTTCTCAAATTGAAAGTCCAGACTGTAGATGCCGAAGCAGTCAGAGTCCAGGAAACCAGAGTCCAGATTGAAGATGTTGTAGGAGTCAGCCGGTCCAGTGTCCAGAAGGTCGGGGTCAGCGAAGTAGTGTACGGTGCCATTCTGATAACCAGAGTAGGGCCCGTACACCACCGACCGTGGAGCAATCTCCACATCACAACGTGCAGTGGCGGTGACGGTGGCGATCATGGCGATGATCACACACAGAAATAAAGCATATATATGATGACTGCAATGTCTCTGAGTGTAAACCGGTCACATGCACATGCTACAAAGGCATCTAGAGTTTCACTTTCACACACAAAAAAACATTAAAATCCTTGGATCATAAATGTTTTTTACAGATGTAAGGGTCGATTTGAATGTGTACCGATTACCCAATACGAAGTTGCCACCATGCAAATTGTGTTTATAAACATGATTGGTTATGATGTTTGGATAAAAAATTGAGGCTTGGCGGGATCGTTTCAGCTCGGAATTCAATTGGATAAAAATATTTGAGTGACATGCGATGTTTTTGAATACCCTCCAAAGGTCGAAAATCGAAAATGATAAGGTGCATGATACAAATGCATTGCGGATAATTTATATCGAGTATATGAATATCGATACTGCATATGGCATACGTTCCCATCCAGTTAAGGTCGCTATAATAGATGCTAACACTCGGAGGGTAATAAATATGAACCACACGAGGATGGTTTTAAAAATCCCCGCAAAACCGGTCCTTGTGGGAGGACCAAACGCGATCTGGGTCCTCCCACAAGGACTGTCGGGCAGTAGCCATCCAGGCGGCGGCATTCGACGATGAGGACGGCGCCGCGTCCTTTGCTCGTCTTTGTGCTCGACATGATCGCTCCGTGGTTCGGCAAGGCTGATGACGGACCCAACATCGGGTCGGCAATGCCATCCACTAGACTGTGGCGTGGCGTGCTCTTTGCGATAGCTTCCCGTTGGCAGGGCTAGGTATCGAGCTGATTGTTTGATATCGATAAGTATTTGCTGGAAACAGCAGCTCAGACAGTGGGGACCCGCTGCCGACGGTGAAACAACGGATCACTAAACTCGGAAATACAAACGATATATACCCGAGATGAGTGACACAGGCTGACCACCGAAGATGACATACGGGAATGGCACTAGACTGTACGAACTAGTCGTAGTGCCAATTCCAGCACACCACCTCATCTGAGGTGGGCCAGCTAGTGACACTCACCACCCTAGCTACTAGAGTTTACAGAGAATGTAAAGAGATGTTAACTCTAGTCAGCTAGCAAAGTCACAGGTGGCATGATGAAAGTCAGGCTAGCATAATGAATACTTGCTAAGCCTAGGAAATTGCTAGGACCAATTCCGGTCTGCTAAAATTAATGCTATGCCAGCTAGTGGTGGGTGAACCCACAGACCTCGCCTGTCTGCATGAGAGGATTTTGCTCTGCCAGCTAGTGGTCAGCAACGTCGTCAGGTGAAGCCTGTCTGCTCACGGACATACATGAATCTCCCAAAATAAAATCTGCCTGTCGGTGCCACGTAGGCAGTCAGCATTTCATAGTTCGCACTGATAATAAAACACTCACTGTATTTTATTATCTCATCTTAGCCTTCGTTTCTGCAGCGTCTGACTGTTTCCGCTGTTTGGCTTGACTAATATATGTATATATTATGTCTTCCATCAGGTTATGGACCCTCACTATGCTTCCCTGCTTAAAGATTCGTTGACGAGATCGCTTCACGCCCCGTGATTCTACCCGCTTCCAAAACCGCTTTCGCCGCTTTATACCGCTTTAATTAAAAGTTCGACATCGAGCAACCGCTTTTGACACCCACTTTAGTCGCCGCTTTCTACATCCGTTTTATCCGCTTATCACAGATCAACGCTTTTGCGTTTCCGACAAATTACCCGACCAACGCTCACGCGTTTCCGACAAAATTTTCGACAAATTATACCGACCTTTGACTCTCTGGCCAGCAGCACTCCTTCTTCCGAGAAATCCGCTTACCGCACGGCAGTTTTGACTTCTCCGTCAAAAAATACCCCAAATTAGACGTTTCCATCGCTTGATGATTTGCTCAATTTTTCGAAAAGGTCTCGTTTCGAGTGGGAACCCTATCATTGGGTTTGCAGGATTCTGCAGTCTGCAGTCTGCGACCATGTGCACTACACGCCAGCGTGCGCGTATGGCCGCTGTACGTTCAGCTTTGGTGTCTATTCGACTAAATCGACAACATCTTACCCATGGTTGCGACCTGGTGGTGTCTGGTGGTGCTTGTTCGCCAAGCACCAACCTCGACTCCGACATTTTCGACTTGATCGACAACAAGGACTTTGTGTGCCAGGGAACACTGGCCATGTCAAGCCGTTCGATTGGTATATTGTATTTATACCCGACGGGGCAGTGCAATGGAAATGGGCTCGAAAGGGGACTCCCGAGCCATTGACTGCGTACTTTGGGGAGCGAAAGCCTGAGCTCGATTATAGCTGGCAGCATATTATCGTCCATCCTTCTGGAGCGCTACGTCGCTGGGAGCGTAAGAGGGGCGGTGGCTGGTTTCTGGAAGACGCCACTCGAGCGAAGGAGCCTGTAGCGCCATTTTCATTACCGCTCAGTAATGCGTACTGGAAGCAGGCGAGTGTGACTGACGAGTATCAGTACAGTAAACACTCAGTATTAAGGAATTCACCGTTAAGGAATCAGCCAGCGTTTGGGGGTCACGATTTTAGTGATTTGGCTGGCTGGACCAAAAAGAATAAGGAAGAGGTCCGAAATAAGGAAGGCCGTCGCTGGCTGACATGCTTTCGGCAATCTTAAAATAAGGAATTGACGCTGGCATAGCTTGACGCGGTGCACATGGCTAATTATTGCACATGGCATTAGGCAATTGCAGGCAGTTCTTCGTAGTGAGACTGTGATAGTATGCCGTCCTTCATGTCCGTGTGAAGCTCTCTAAGCTGTTGCCTACTCGCTGGGTCCATTTTATCACTTCGAAAAATCAGCACACAGTTTTCTCGAAAATTTCGCTTTGTAAGGCTGAGGAAGATAACGAATGGCGCTGGCTGGCTCATGAATCGCGTTCCTTCTAATGAACGAATTCATTAGCACGCTGGCGCTGGCGGGGGG